>CACRXP010001339.1:29765-60496 GCA_902702965.1 Spirometra erinaceieuropaei
ACGGATTTGCCTGCATACAGACAACGGCAAAGACGCAGCATGCGACCACACTCAGAGAACAAAAACCAGGTCATCGTGGCATATTGCGTTCTGGCCTTTTTTATAAACGACGCTTCTGCGCTCCCGTAGTAAAATGGAATGTAATCTGCAGTAAGTGGCGAGCTCATGAAAAGCTGGCTGAAATTCTAAAATGCGTTACCGATTACGAGACCTTACTTAGGCACGGTTGTAAAACTGATTAGTTTGCGGCATAATCCTATAGTATTTCAGACTTGGAAAGATGTCACCCTTTGAATGCACTTCTTTTCAATCTGCTGCAGGAATCACGCTTGATAAAAAATGACTACTTATGTAGCATGCATTTTTCACGTTTATTTTCAATGGTCTTGCAAATTTACATATATTTTATAGAAACTGCGAACATTAATATGCTTTCTTTCAGTCGTGGAGTAGAGAATCATGTTCTCCTTATATTTTATACACGAAGAGGGAGTATGATAAGGTTTTAAAAAAGTTTCTAATTATGAGATTTTCAAGACCGTGCAATGTCCATTCATACAGTATCGCACCTATACGTTTACCACTGCCCCTCATGAAATGTACAACATAGTCTGCACCCATTGCAAACTTTTGTGGACTCCATATAATATATTTTTAGAGGCAAAGAAGAATTTGTGATTTCCTTTGCGCGGAGCGCATGCACCTTGTAGACTGAAATCACTAAGCGCTAGTGCAACGACTGGTCAGGCTCCAAATTATTCGGCAATTAGAAAACTTTTTTAATATCTAGTTATACTCCTTTTTCCAGTACAAAGTATGAAGACGACGTGATTCCCTAGCAAACGACTGCAAGAAAGCATATTTTTGTTCGTGACTTTTCTAAAATATATTTAAATTTGTAAGACCACCGAAAATCAATGTGAAAATGCGTGCTACGTAAGTAGCCATTTTTTGCCGAGTGCAGTTCCTGCAGGACATTGAAAAAAAGTACATTCAAAGGGTGACATCCTTCCGATTCCGAAATACTATGGGATTATGCCGCAAGCTAATCAGTTTTCCAACCGCACCTAAGTAAGTCCTCGTAATCGGAAACGCATTTTAGAATTTCAGCCAGCTTTTCATGAGATCGGTCACTCGCCGTAATTCTTTTTTTGAAAAAAACTAAAGGAACAGCGAAAAGCGTCCAACTTTTAATCTCACTGTCGGATATCTTGGAGGCAGCAGCTGAGTGAGATCTTGACCTTTTGCCAATACACTTCTGTCTGTATAGTAAATTACGTGTGTGCAGAAAATAAACGGGCTCGTTGATCGACTTCAGGTTGATATTTACAACAGATATCTCTGAAAGGAAATAATACATCGGTGGGTGCTAATACTACAACAGATGTATATCGTTCGTTAATGTAAAAAATAAATTTGCCGATAATACTTCTTATAACTACCACAGTGATCAGCCGCGTGGTGTTCCAAACGAACTCAGACAACATGCAAAACAAAACGGTCATTTGGAAGGTGGGTTATGTCTACGTATTTGCAGCTGGCGAAAATAACCTCAGTAGGCATGCATTATACGCTTCTGCACTTTCACTATCTTAATATCGAGTCTTCAACACTGGTCGACCTCTTGCTCCAGAAGCATTCTCACATCGAAACCGCAAAGTCAACCACGCCTCACTAAACTAGGTTCTCTTGAACGCTCTAGCCCATTGCTCCCGTAAAATTCATCCATCATACCGGGAAAAGCAAGTTCTGGCGGTCTCATCACACTTCCAAAATAACACGGCAGACGTGCAAGGTTATATTTGAAAACCCCTCTACATTAGGTCATTCTTCTAATTTCTTATTGGTCGAGTTATTTTGACGTGGAAGTAGGTCGTTTATGACACCCAGATAGGCTAGATGTTCGTTGCTCATACTGGCTGGCGTTCTTCCCGTTCCATACTGACGAACTCATATCCTCAGTATTGATTTGTTTAAATCAGCACACTTGCGGTTAGCACAAAGTTTTGATTCAAAACTCGCGCATATGGTTCACGCTCAGCCACAAAGTCCCCTTTCCGAGACCATAGGGGACTATTTAGCTCGTGAAATGTTGGCCGAAATTCTAAAATGCGACTTCGATTGGAAAGGGTTATCTATGTGAACTTACAGCATTGATAAGCCTATAGCACAATCCCAGGTTATCCTTGTCCCGATAAGATACCGGCTTTTGAACGCAATTCTTTCCGGTTGCCGTAAAAGTTCCACTCGATAAATATGGTTAATTAGGTAGTATGCATGTCTCAAGTTAACTTTCGACACTTTTATAAGTCAACGTATATGTTGCCGAATTTATGCACGCACATACATTGCTACGCATAGGTTTTGTGCAGGAATATGCATTCTTTGTATTTTTACTCGAAAAAGGTACCTCTCAGTTTAAACAATCTGTTATTATGAGGTTTTTAAAACCAGGGATTATGTGCTTAAATAGCGTTTTAACTTTCCGTTTCTTATTGCGCCATATGGTGTAAACAATATTTTATGAGCTTTATTAGTATTTCCCAAATAGCATAGAGGATTATGCAATTCTCTCTAAATGAAAAATGTACAATTCTAAGTTTGGAAGTTTTAGCTTCAAGCACAACAAAAAGCCACGCTTGGAATCATTCAGCAGTTAAAACCCTCAACACTGACGGTGTCCCTTCTTTAAATAAATTATTTGAAGAAGACGTCAGTTTCTATAAAACGAGTTCAATATAAAAATTTTTCAGTCTTGCCCTTTACAGCAAATATCTGGACGTGAAGACGCATAGAAAAGAAGGAAGAACCGTTATACTAGCCGAAATCACATTGCAGAATATCGGTTAACCTTTCACGCGATACTCAGCTGCTGTATGTGACCTTTTAAAGGTGTCATAGATTTGCCTGACGGTTTTGGTTCATGCTCGATCAGTACGAAACAGTCGCGCGCAAGTAAGTTAGTAGTTTGTTGGAGTCGGACTTAGTGTGGATTGTCATAGAGGAAGAGATCTGATGTGTATCGCGGTCTGGGCTTTCAAATGTGCGTTTATCTGTAGGCCGCAGCGGGGGCATTTCTCGTGTTCTGTATGAAGATAACCTGTTAATCAACAGTTTTATTCCAAGTTTATTAGGGTTAATACCTGTGTATACATGGGCACCCAGGGTTGGTTGGAATGCGAATCTGTAATTACGGACAAATAAAACTCTTGATTCTGTGATGGTGCCACCTTCTTCTCAACTGCTTTCTGGAACTCGCATTGTCACTTTAATCAACATCGTGCGTCCGTTTATTGAAGCATATATTGCACCCCGCCGTTAAAACATACCCTTGGTCAGCATCTTCTCTGTGGGAAAACAGCTCAAAATTACTTGCAAATCAGACATGCTGAACCAGGATGTAGACATTTCGTCGATCGGCTTTCCCAACACTGCCGAGAAAGTGATGTTCAGGTTGGGAATTCTAAATGTCTTATTGAAAATCTGTCCAGAAACCTTCACTACCCTGTGAATGGTGGAAAAAATCGGTAAATCTTAGTACGACCGTGTTAGTTGCATACCTACCAGAAAACTGAAGTTCAGATTCGTTTACAACATACCGCGGAAAGTATCCACCTAAGAAAAACCTCTCGACTACCTGAGAGTCGTTGTTAACTTCGCCTTATTTAAGAATACTGAGGACGTCAACGAGTCTCGACTTACCTACCTGTTTGGTGCATACAGTGCGTATCCTATCTCATGAAATATGATAACGGAAACTAATAAGAGAATTTTTCGACGCCTTTAAAGTGGCACATTTTGTTCGCTCACCAACATCCTTCAATGAAATGTCCTTTTCTTGTTCAGAAATTGTGTGTGCGTAATTATATCAAGTAATGGACGTTGGAATATATTCGTGCAATTTCCTTTGCTAATACGTGTTCTAGCCTCCAGTTACGCATCTGGGCGACTTTTTCATTGAAAGGATAGTAATTTACCCGCGAAAGTTTTAATAAACAGATTTAACCGAACTAGAAATTTGATTTCCTGACCGATGTTGACCATGGTAATCAATCTCCTAACAAGAATGTTATTTTTAAAAAACCAGATGTTTTATCAATTCTTGTATGTCAAATTAGCCGATCTATGTGAACTGGAGCCCTAAAGTGTAATAATAACGAAGATAGAGATTCCTTCGTTCAAGTGGGCTGACATTTTTTTGTCGTTTGGAAAATTCTACCTGATGTCACATAGATGACCACCACATAATGGCCATTTCCAGCTTTAAACATATGACACACTACTTTCTAGTATTTTATCTTCTGTGCACACTTTTTTTCAGAAATAGAACTAGCAAAGCATTTTTAGTTTCATCAAAATATCAGTATCTGTAGGGGCGCTCTGCCGTGCATTCATAATCAAAGAACGGAGTCCAAAAGCGAGCAAGAACAGTGGAAATAGCCTCAATGTATGGAGGAAGGCATGTTCTTGCGTTTAAGGTAGAAAAATTTTAGTATTGCTTAGGAACGTGAAAGAAACTGTCAAAAGTGTCAAATTTTTACTTGGCCTCGCAGTGCAAAAGTGCAAAGTACACAGAGATCCGTCAACGGAATGCAGTAATAAAGCACTTCCTAAAGAGATAACCTATTAAGGAAAGTTTTTTCATTGATCCAAGGCATATTCGTTCCTGACTTTAATTGTGGACGGTCATTTTTCTCGAAAATGAAGTTTGATGTTTGAATGAGTCTTCAGATGTGACCCAAACGACCATCGTCGTGAAAAGGAGCGCCTGCACACTCAGCAATTCGATAAATACCCTCAAGAACAATCTTATTTTAGAGTTTTTAACAGACAGGTAATTCAGAATCCGTCTTTATGGGCGGTCGGGCGAAAACACTGATAATCATGAAGTATTCAGCAATATTTCAAGGCTGATCTGAAACTCAGCGTAGTCCAAAACGAATGAAGAGTATAAATCGATTTAACGGGAGAAACTTTCTCTCTATAAACACAAAATGGTATGTTTACGATCACGCCTGTCAGTTTTATTTAAATTTATGAGGCACCGACCGATCTCATGGCATGTCACCTTATGAAAACCTTTGATACTACTACGTCCCCATCGGTGAAATCAAGCTAACTCCAGCTTCTCTTGCTGAACCCCATCTCAGTTACTTCAAAGAAATAAAAAACAAGAGGACCTTCTGCAAAACTGTTTTAGAATCTGCACTCAAGGAGTAGACAGTTGACAAACCGTCATATATGAAGTCACACTAAATATTAAACGATATTTAGATGTAAATTTCACTAAAACACTGTTACTGGTCGTCATTTTATTTCTACGTTCACAATTATTACGTTTTGGTATGAGAATACATTCTATACATCTAAAAACGAACTTTACTTAATGAAGGCATTTTTGACGTTTTCGTGATATTGCGCTTTTCAAAATAAATCGACATTTCTAAACAACAGTACACTATCTATAATATTTCTTTTATGTTTTTAATTCTTTTAAACGCGTACTTAATTAACATAGACATTTGACTCATGAAATGGTGTCGGTTTGCGAGTGATTGGCAATCATTCGTAAATTTCGACACATTTCATGAGGTAGGTCACGCACCGTATGTTTAGAGAAGTTCTACTGTAGTACAATAACTGATGGGAATAGTATAAAGGGTTCCGCACCAAATTATGTCAGACTATGGTAAGTTGCGTTCGCCTCATGGGCTCCGAAAGTGACCAGCAACTGCTTCCTATATGACATATATGTTGACGGAAAAGAATACTCACTTAAAATTGCAGCAACCAGATAATGTCGAAGAATATAATATAGACGAGCTTGGTGAGGAGGTAAGAAATCGTCTGTCATCCATCAATAAAGGCTCAAACAGAATTGAATTCGTAATTCCCTACGACGTGGAGACCAATCCGCAATCCGTTGCGTGACGAATACCTAGAGAGAAGCCCCATAACGCTCTCTATCTGGGCAGGAACGTGATAAACACAACCTAATGGCATAAAGACGAAGCACGTTCTGTAACCTGATCGGTGAGCGCCCATCTGTCATGTATATATAGATATACCGGTAAAATGGAATTCTTTGGGAAACTGTAAATTTTATTGTACAAATTTTCGAGACTAATTCCCCAACTCACCTTCAGACTGTCGGTGAGCAAAAACAGTTAACATCTAAACTAAGTCTGAAGACGAGCTCGAAAAGCAGTTACGAATATTTACACAATGAAGTTTACTGGTTCCCAAAAAATTCCATCTTTCTAACCGAATTTCGTGGGATATCCGTTTTTTAATATATACATATATACATGTATGCAGAATGTTATTGCCAGCAAGGACAAGAGGGACTCTATTGGCCATTTCTGGACTTTTAGCCGTCATCGGGCAGCCGTACCTCACCCCGAGGTGTGGCTCTATTCCGCGACCTGTTGACTAGCAGTCCAACGCCTCGTACTACTCAACCACAGGCTCGTTATAAATATATATGTATATATATGAGATGGAGCCGACAAAGACAACGGTGACCGGAATGGCCATTTCTGGCCTATTAGCCGTCATCAGCCAGTCATACCCAACCCCAAGTGTAGATCACTTGAGATTCGAAGAAGAGGCGATCTCGGGAACCATAGGTTTAATAGCCTGACGTTTCAAAAGCAAACAAGCTTCCATCGTCGGAGGTGGGTTCTGTACGGCGCCTCACAGTATTTATGCGTGCTGAGCATGCGGGAGTGTTGTCGTTCTTACTGCTATTCGTGCTGCCTCTGGACACACTTTCGCCTTCCAGAACGCAATTAACTTCTCCCCCCGCAGCAGATCCTGCACGAATAGCAGTAGGAACGACAACACTCCCGCATGCTCAACACCCATAAATACTGTGAGGCGCCGTAAAGGACCCACCTCCGACGATGGAACCTTGTTTGCTTTTGAAAGGTCAGGCTATTAAACCTATGGTTCCCGAGATCGCCTCTTCTTCTCATTTATTCCCGGGGACGCGCAATTTCGCCTTAATTGGCAATATATATATATATATCCACTGAGGAATGGGTACATGCAGATGCATTGGCTTCCCGAAGCAAACAAGCTTCGTATAAGCGATAAAGATCACGAACAATCAACCACCTACCATGCCGAAGTCGGCAAAGCTAGGATAGCAGATGGGAGACGACAGAGTCTGGGAGGTAGATTGATACAGCACTGTTTCGGGCTTGTTTGCCTTCATTCAGCTAATCATAACCCTAACCACCTGCTGGGACCAGAAACACAAACATGCGCACAGACGCAACTGGCGCATCTGGTCCACCACTGGGGTCTACCAGATGGGTCATAAGCACTTCCTCGAACCGAAGTTCACCAGTGCCTCGTTACTTGCCATTCTCTATCACTGCAGATCGGGTATTTATTCACTCAGGAATGGGCGCACACCGTTCCATATACAGTAAATGGGTCAACTCATTAAATGTCAGCCGAAATTCCGAAATGCGTTTCGCTTCGAAAAGATTAATTAATTAGAGTTGTAAAACTAACCATTGTGCAGCAGAATTCTATATTAATTCAGTTACCTCAGGATGTCGGCATTCGAACGAACGGGCTGTATACCACAACCATACTCTGTAGAAAATGACCACTTATGTAGCCTGCATTTTTTAAATTGATTTTCCATGGCCTTAAAAATTCAATAATATTTCATGAAAAACCTGCATAAATGTTCATTCCTTTGCTCATCTGATAGAAAATGACGTCCTCTCCCAACTTTATACTCGAAGAAAGTGAGTAATTCGGTTTTAAGAAAGTTTTCAATTGTGAGATTTTTAGTACCGTGAAATGGCCGTTCATAAGACGTCATGTCTCTGCATTTGCCAATGTGGCTTGGAAAGTTAACAATGCGGCTCAACTCCACTGATATGTTTCATGAACCCCATATAGTTTCCTCTTAATACCATAGAGAAATGTATGGTTTTCCGCACGCGGAAAATAAACGGCTTGTAGTTTGGAAACCCTAAATGCAAGTGTAACGACAGGTCGGGTTCAAAATTATTCGGGAATTAGAAAGGTTTTTTAAAACCGAATTATACCCTTCTTTTGAGTATGAAATTGGAAGAAGACGTGATTTTCTACTGAATAAGTAAAAGAATGGATATTTTAGGCATGTTTTCTATGAAATATAATTGAATTTTCAAGGGCATCGAAAATCAATGAGAAAATTGCATACTACTTATGTAGTCATTTTTGCAGAGTATGGATCTTGCATGCAGCCGAAAATAAGTTCTTTCGAAAGCCGACCCCTTGAGGTAACTGGATTATTATAGATTTATGCTGCATCATGATTAGTTTTACAACACTACTTAATTTATCCTTTCGAAACGAGAACGAATTCCGAAATTTTGGTTGACATTTCATGAGTTAGCACATCTACTGTAGTTCGTTCGAAAGCCGACATCCTGAGATAACTGAATTAATATAGAATTCTGCTGCACAATGGTTAGTTTTACAACTCTAATTAATTAATCTTTTCGAAGCGAAACGCATTTCGGAATTTCGGCTGACATTTAATGAGTTGACCCATTTACTGTATATGGAACGGTGTGCGCCCATTCCTGAGTGAATAAATACCCGATCTGCAGTGATAGAGAATGGCAAGTAACGAGGCACTGGTGAACTTCGGTTCGAGGAAGTGCTTATGACCCATCTGGTAGACCCCAGTGGTGGACCAGATGCGCCAGTTGCGTCTGTGCGCATGTTTGTGTTTCTGGTCCCAGCAGGTGGTTAGGGTTATGATTAGCTGAATGAAGGCAAACAAGCCCGAAACAGTGCTGTATCAATCTACCTCCCAGACTCTGTCGTCTCCCCTCTGCTATACATTTATATGCATATATATGGACAGAAAAACATTGCCGACAAAGACATGAGAGATGGCAATGCCCACTACCTCCGACTAGCGACTTCAGTGTAACTGCGGAAGGTGTAACTATGCTAGGGAAACCGGCCAACGGCTGCAAACGCCAATGCACGAGCATAAGTTGGCCCAAAGTCGAACGTAGTAACCCATGCCGCGCAAATGGGACACATCTTCAACTTTGACGCCGTTGAGATTGTGGGCCTGGGCGGTGATCATACATCAAGGCAAGTGCAAGAAGCCTGGATGTCCACCGACTGCTCTGTCAACCGCCACAGCAATTTGCCTCCCCCTATCTGACTTTACGAACCTTCGTAACGGGGTTCAGTCACGGCGGGGGACAATCGGGGCCCTCAGTCATCTCCGCGGCCGACGTGGCAATTCAGGTCACGGTGACATGCGAGTTGGATGCAGCTACACAGGCGGCATTGGCTGGTCACGCATTGAACAAAATGCGCTATATGAGGGGAACTGTGCGAGGACTTTCTAGCCTCTGAAGATGGGTAGACGAAGCAACTACTCGAAACGTCGGACCTCCCATAAACCCCTCCCGATGAACGCCTCTTCCTCCTTTGAGACGCAGATGATTCCCTCATTGCACAAAGAACTGCGAGGGTAAACACTTGCGCCAGGGTTTTAATAACGTCCTCCCAGTTATAAAAATTACTTGTGAAAAAGCATCAAGAGAAGTCCTCTGACTTCTCGAAGTAAGTGTACAAAGGACCGCGTGGTGGCGACCTCAAAACTAGTGTCCAAAGAAAAGACTCTACAGCAGAGATAATCCTTAACTTTGAGAGCAGCCACAAAGGAAACTGCGTTTTAGCTCTTTTCGCCGGATCTTTCGATACTGTAACAGTGGGTATCTAAGAAAGATAAACCTAGCTTACTTATATCAATTTTTCCGATCCAAAGGATACCCGATAGGCTGTATGATAAACTGCCTCAGACTTCAGTGGCAATTAGAAGACAAGCGGTACAGTGGAAATTTCACTCTGCGCTACATGCAAGGAATTTCTGAAGCCATTGCCCAAAAATTAAATCGGCTTTCTGTCTGTTCCGTCTACAAACCGGCGTCGTATTTGCGCACAGTAGTATCCCGAGAAAAGGACCACACCTAAAAAAAACTAAAAACTAACATCCGTTGGCTCATCCCATGCGCTGACTGTCGTCGTGTTTACGTTGGCCACACACGCAGCCCGTCGCGTGAAACCTTGCCTTCCGTGTTTGCGTGCGCCCATTGGCGCGACCGCCGTTTCACTGGGGACTGTACTTAAATGGTCGCCACGGTTAACATCAAACAGGCGGGAGAATTCCTCGAGGCTTGGCGCTCCATTGTGAACTGCATCAGCCGCCGTGTCAACTTGGGCGTCCACTACGAAGGTCAGCGTTCACGACCCGCTTAATTGCGCCCGCCCTAAAACTGACAGCTGCTTATCCGCGCCCTGGTCATTTTGAACCTCAGTGACTTGCCATTACCCCCCCTCCCCGACCCAGTGAGCCGCAAGTGAAACTCCTAACAGCGCTTATCACAACACGATGTCCGTCGCCCTCCCCAAAGGATGTCTGCTTATCTGTCTGTCTGTGTCCGGAAACACTAGTACGACGGTCCAACCTCCACTATCCATTTAGTCTGACGACGGGTTTGTCTAACCAGCCTGAAAATTCCCGAAAACTACTCTATTATCCCGGTAAACCCTCTCTTTTTATTATATCGTCTCGAGCAGGGATTGCTCAGATGGCCCCCAGCAAGGCATGGGAAGAGAAACCACCCTTACTACATGTGGTTTTGTGCTGGATCCCAGGAAAATCAGGATTGGCGTTAAGGAAAAGTCAGGTTTAAACTTCATGTTAACGTTAAAGTCTAGGCTAGGCTTGGCGTTAAGGCAGGGCAATAGTTGCCCCTCCTGGATGTTGGCGCAAGGCCACCTCTATTACCTAGGCGTGCTCCTATCCCCGTGTCCTGTCGGGGAGGGGACACAGAAGCAACCCCGAAATGCACATTACTCTCTGGACGTAGCTTAACGAATAAAACAGCAAGCGCGAAGTTAGGCCAAACGTGAATTCAAACACAGGAGCACCTACAACGGACAGGCAGGTAACCACACCACAACTCGGGCCCGACAAGGGCGCGGTCGTTGATACTGCTACATCAATCACTACTCCGACAGGGGGGGGAGAAATGCAGCCAGACAGGCGTAAACAAGACTAGCGACCCAGGACGGCAACTAGGGTCAACGCGGATGCGTGCGATGGCCACCAACGTGCAGACACAGATTGACAGCGGTCACCCTCCCTCTCCCTCTGCCCCGCCGACCACAGAGACGATTTCTGTGCGTATGTGGGCGATAAGCGCCAAAGCCAATTAACGACTCCCACGGTGTAAGGTAAAGCCATATAATTAATGTGGATGCTACCCCCCCCCTATGAATACTGTGAGACGCGGCACGGTACTCGCCCCCGATTAAGGAGACGAAGCCCCCGCAACTAGGTCATGAAGCAGCAAAAACAACGGCAAAATACCTGTCTGAACTTTTAGCTAGCACCTACGCCGGAAGTACGGTGAAATAATCTGTCATATACAGTAGGCGGGCTAACTCATGCAATGTCAACCGAAATTCCGAAATGCGTTTTCTTTTTGGAAAGATTTATTAAGTAGGGTCGTAAAATTGATCACCTTGCCGCACCATTGTATAGTAAGATGGTAACCTGAGGATGCCGGCTATCGAAATAACTTCTTTGCGGCTGCATGCAAAAAACTACACTCTGTAAAAATGACTACTGATGTGACAGGCATTTCTCCCATTGACTTTCGGTGTCCTTAAAAATTCAATTATATTTTTTAAAAAAACATGCATAAAAATATTCATTCTCCTGCTTATTCTAAAGAAAATTACGTCTTCTTACAATCTCATACTCGAAGGAAGGGTATGATTCGGTTTTCAAAACGTTTTTCAATGCCCGAATAATTTTAAATCCGCTCTACCGTTACACTGGGATTCAGGGTTTCCAAACTACAAGCCGTATGTGGAAAACCACACATTTCTCTACGGTAATAAAGAGTGACCATGTAGGGTTCATAAAATGTAGCAGTGAATTTGAAGAACATTGCTAACTTCACAAGCCACATTCGTAAATGTAGAGACATGGCGTTTCATGAACGGCCATTTAACGGTATTAAAAAATCTCACAATTAGAAATCTTGTAAAACCGGATTATACTCTTTCTTCAAGTAGGATATTGGAAGAAGAAGTAATTTCTTACAGAATAAGCAGGAGAATGAATATTTGTATGCATGTTTTTTTAAAAATATAATTGAATTTTTAAGGGCGCCGAAAGTCAATGCGAAAAATTCCTGTCACATCAGTAGTCATTTTTAAAGTGTACTTTTTGCATACAGCCTGAAAGAAGTTCTTTCGAACGCCGGCATCCTGCGGTAACTGAAATATTATAGAATTATGTTGTAGGCTGATAAGTTTTACAATCCTACTTAATTAATCTTTTCAAAACGAAAACGCATTTCGGAATTTTGGTTGACATTTCGTGAGTTAGCCCACCTTCTTTAAAATTATACTATTGGTGGTACTACATAATTGTATAATGGGTATTCCATGATTAATACGCAATAACTGATTGTCTTCGATTAGATCCTTTATTAATATTTTATATATATTCAAAAGAATATTTGGTGAGGGTGGGTTTGCTTGCGATAGATTTTCACCAGGGCAATGTTTTTATATGGAAACGAGCTGGCAATAAAATCATGTCAGTGATTGGAGAAATCGATCAGAATTCGTCCTAAAACGTAGGCGCGTTGGGAGTAATAACAGTTAGTGCCAGGGACGGGGTGAGATCGGACGGGTACGAAGAGATGCATGTAATTAGTCGACTGTTGACCACGGTAGGTGTGGAGTCTGAGCATGGTTCTTCTGCGCGCATAAGAATGGCTTTTGAACCCTGATGGCGGTCGCTTCTGCTGTTGTTAACAGGCACTGGCGCAGTGGCTAAGTTTAGGCCGGCGGGACCTTATAAATCACAAAAAAAACTTTGTTTGGGTCCACATTATGTCCGGAATCAACAATGTGCAGGAAGGATGGTATGTACGCTCCCAATTTTGACTTTTCCTAGCCATACTGGGAGTGATTTTCGTACTCTCCTAGATAGGCATCGATCTCTGCGATCAATGTAACCTGCTCCACAGGAGCAAGTAAAGATGTAGTTGCACATTGAGGTGGTTTGATTTCGCAACCTGTCCTTACCTTTTCCGCATAAAATAGAGCTAGTAGAAAATATTATTCGAACCCTTGTTTCCAGGAAGGCTCGTGAGACAGTTTGGCCATCTTTGGCGTCATCTTAGGGGGTCACTCGCAGCGTCCCCTTGAAAGGTGACCTTGAGTAACAGCGTCTTCTTCTAGGCAGTCAGGGATGGTTACTCGGATAATGGGCAGGGTTTCAGAAACGCGTCCAAAATGGGGATCGTGGTAAAAAGGGCCTTACGAGCGGGGTTTCAAAACAGTGAAGAATGTGCCAAAACTAAGGGAAAACGCAGGTATTATGGGTGAAAATGTTAGTTTGTTTTAGTGGGTGTTAAATCACAGCGTAAGCACCGCACGGTACAAAACTTCCCCGCAGGTAGCCAGTAAACCCAATCCCGCTGAGATCTAAGGTGATTGACCCATCAAGGTCATTGAAACTGAACCACCCAAGAATATGGCCAATCAGACGTAAGCTGAGGATGGAGATTGTAGGAAGTGGGTCTCAAATGACTCCCTAACCATCAATAATAAGACTAAACTCTAACTCCAAACCTCAACTCCTAACCGTAGAACCTGAACACCAACGTAATTGTGATTCGTAATCGCAGCAGTCCGCGAAGCACCTCAGACTGAAAGTACCCACAAATAGTACTATGTCTGATGAAATCAATAACCGTACGGATGTGATACTTTGTTGACAAAGTAGGACAGCGTTTTCGAACCCCACCAGATTATGCAGTCGGATGTCCCAATACATGGTAAAGGTGATCACTTTGGCGCTCTTGTCTCTGTCAAATTTTGTCAGTCACTGCGATCGGCCCCGCCTCTTACCTGCTCGACTCTGTCTTGACCCAGGACCAAGGACGGTGAGGGAGGGGACAGTCTGGAAGGAGTTGCGCAAGTCTACTATCAATATAAACTAATTCGCGTGCAAGTTACCTTCTAGGCCACACAGGGGGACGACGTTGAAAATGACGGCGAACCGCCATGTGTTTGATCGCCGCCTCACACTACACAGTCTGGATTTCGCGCCCCGATGATGCTGACCGATTCGGACAACTGGTATGTCGATATCGGCAACTTTTTTCTACTGCCCCAGACGTTCAACTTCAGGAACGACTTGCTTTACTTAACTGAACACAGATTACGGCTCGCCGTCGTAAACATTTCTGCCAAAAGGAAACAGTCGTGTGCGCCTTGTGAGCTGAAAGGCACATCTATCTTGGCGGGTCTTTGAAAATGAGCCGCCATTTTTTCTGCTTTCCATCCACACGGGAAGTTTTTTGAATGTTAGCTTGTTTTGCTCATTATCTACTGATTTTTTCCCTCCTTGTTTATCTGAACTACAACAATGAGGTCATCTGCACTCCGCGTCAGCGCCGTTTTGAAGGAAGTCAAATTTGACGCGAATTTCGCAAATCATTCATCGGCGATTCTTCATGATGTCGACAGTTGCAGTTTTCGGCAGTTGTCTCTGGTGATCTTCTGGTGTTATCTGTTATCCACTGTGTGTGGAGGTTCTGCTACTGAAAATTCTTGGATGACACTTTCAGAATAAGGCGTAGCTCTCTCTCACTCTTTCTCACCAAGCAGGTTTGGCAGTTCAGTTGTTTGCATTTCAGAAACCGGACACACCATCAGGTGAATCTTATACAGAGCTATTTTTGCGATATTCACCCGAGAGAAGAAACCTAAATGCACAGCAGGTGTTCATGCAGAAAACTGCAAAAAGGACAGCAGTTCTGTGAAGATGCGAAATCGGCAAAATCAGGTGATTGTCACGTTCAGACCACGCGTGGCGCCAGCAAGAAAGTGTTTTTCAAATGGAGGCATTTTGCATTATTTCCGTACCACATCAGGACTTGCCTCATCCGTGAAATGAAAGGCAGGAGTAACTTGGCGTAAAACCCCTAGGAAACGCTCCTCCTTGCATACCTAGTCATGGAAAACGTTTGTCTCTGAAGACGCCAATGCCTCATGGTACTGATGAAAGTAAAATAATTTTGGTTGCTGACAACAGTCTCAAAATGTTGAAAAAACCCAAAGAAAGAGTTTCGAGCTGAAAACACCTGAAGTATATGAAGCAGTCCGGGGCTCAGGATAGGTCTTGGTAGACTTTAAAGTCGAGTACGGATCTTTTACGCGCCCACTGTCCCCCAGTCCCCGATAGGATTCCCCGTAATACAGGCCGCCTCCCGCACATTTGCGGGAAAAAAGAGTGAGGATTAAGGTCAGGGTTACTGTTAGCGTTAGAGCTAAGGTATAGCTTAAGGTTAGTGTTGAGTTCCTTGAAGTCCGAATGACACGTTTAAGCCAAAAAAATAAACTTCGGTGTATGTACGGTGCTATTGATAGAATATGGCAATAACGAAAAACGTATCAACCTCAACCATGGATACCCTATTCAAAGCATTCCTTCGTCACAGTTGGAACAAATCACATTTCCTACTCAAGGTCAGAACATAAAACTCCCTAATTGAAAGAACACGGATCGTGCTCGAAAGAGGGTTACAAAAGGGGAAAGGGAAGGTCAACAAGGGCTAAAAGTTAAAGCACTTGCAAAGAGGGCGTGGAGAATTCCAAACGAAGACCACCTGGATACAGCAGTTAGGGTTGGCGTTCGCGTTAAAGGTGAAGTTACGCTAAGGTTTATGCAGAGATTAGGCTCAAGGTTAAGATACGAGAAAGGGCGCCCTTCCCGAAATTTAGCGTTCCCATTCACGTGCCCCGCCGGGGACCATATCCACTCAGGGATCATCCCCAGCACATCGCTGAATGATCAGAAATTATATATGCTATATTAACATGAGGCAAAATTAATACACTGACGCTATCAGTGTATGGATTATAAGACAACATTGGAGAATTCCTTACAAACTTCCCGCTTGTGCTGCCGACGTTGATGTTTCTAAGAGCAACTCTGATAGCGGTCCCGGCGTGCTATTGAAATTTTCACCTAAGTGATCCTCTGTCAGTTATGTAGGATGTGTTCAAGGTAACTTCAGATGAGTTTGTCATACGTTTAATGCGAATCAGCTGTAACAGGGTCACGTGGAAAGAAGACAGTCGCCATCCTAATTGCTCAAGCAGGCGCATATATTTCAAGTTCTATGGGCAGCAGATGTATGTCACGGGATCACCCTTCCGTCCTTGCGATGAAGGGGATGGCTGACTCCAAAAAAATCCGTTAAGTATTGCCAAACATTTTAAATTTTAATGCCGCAGGCTATTTATCAAAAAAGACGTACTCGGTCGGATCTTATTTCGTAGCCGTACCTGCAATAGACATGCCCCAGCTTAACCCCTAATTCCTAATCCCCAACTTTAACCCCTAGCCCTGACCCCTAACGCCAACCCCTAATCCCTAACAGGTACGGATACGAAATAAGACTTTGCACGTACTCTGTATATTACGGATGCCAAATGAAGGCAAATACTAAAAACTTGTACCGACGTAGTGTGGTTGTGATGAACTTTCACCGCAGTCCAGTGTTCGAATGCTACTTGTAGACCAGTTCACAACGAAATAACCTGGACGAATAAAATGGGCCACAGGTGTGAGATATTTCGAATTTTAAAAGATTCCCATCTATGCAGACATTTGCGACGTTAGTATACGATCAGTTGTATAGCCCGTTATTCTCCACGTTCTTTAGCCTGCAGAAACGATCTGCGCGTGTTGTTATATCCCTTGACCACCAGAAGGGTGTTACCAGGCTTTCACAAAAAACAAGTACTCCCCTGTTGCCCGCATCATAACTGGCAAATGAACAACTTTGCTGCCGGAGAGAAAAGTAAAAAAATCCCTATTACAGGGAGGATGAGTAAGTGCAAGTGCGCATTAAGGATACATAGAAAAAAACGCGATGCATATGTTGTGCGGATTTTTTAGTCGAATTGCGTGGGCAGATGGGAGGCCGTTCAGTTGGGCCAACGCGAACTGCCATATGCGAATAAACTTGGGAAAATGCTCCGCGCCAGTTTTTTTCGTAAATGCGCCCACATATATGGTCTTCTCCCTCCGAAAGTCATCGTTAAACCTCTGTTCCCCCCTTTCCTCAGTTTTAGCGCAAAAGATGGTACTTACTTTCGGTTTTATTTACGACGTCCATACAAATGTGGGATTTTATTCATTTTTACTGTCCAGGCGTGAGAAATGATCCTTCTTGGACACATTTGCCTCCTGGGGGAGCGTTGTCCGAAAACGCCCACACGTAGAAAAATTCCAAGGACTGGGTTTCACATTTGGTTTGAAGGAAACGTCATTCCTAATCATTTCCTGTGCGGCTGTAGAATGACGTGACTGAACATCCCTCCAGCCATTTGGGCATGTAACTTACACCCCCTGCATAATTTGTTTATATTTTCCTCTTTTGTGATTACGATCAGGCTATATTTTGCTGAAGACCTGCGGAAAATCATGTTTGTGCTTATTTTGTGGAAACTGTTCTATGTTTGATAGAATACGGAAAAAGGAACTCTCTCCGCAGTACGGTGGTCTTGCGCTAAATGTTGGAGAGATATGGGTTAGGGTTGAAGTTAGGGATATGATAAGGACACGGAGTTAGCATCGGACAGAAAATCAATTTTCAAATCCGGCAAGCTCTGTTAAACAAAACTCTCGAGAGCAAATTACTCTCCTTTCAATTAAAAACACGCTTAGATACGCCACCGAAGTCTGCGACAAGTATTGGCCTAAGAAATTGCCTAAATATATTGCAACGTCCATTTTCGCTCAAATGTATGAACATTTTGCCCGATAAAATTACGTGAACATCATTTCTGCACGGGAAAAAGGCATTTACTTGAAGGGGCTGGATGAGCAAGCAAAATACGCAACATTTATGACGTCCAAAAATTCTCTCATCAGTTTCCGCCATCAAGTTTCATGAGACAGGTCACTACTGCACCAATCTGAGTTCTATGGATTGGGAGGGTCTACACTCTCAAAAACAAGGGCAAGCTAGTCGCTGGAGGCCACGTGCGTTTTCTCTACTATGCTGTCCATATAATCGTGGCGCTTCTTCATTGGCTGCTTCCCCGAGCCTGATCGATCCGTGTATTCGAATTATCGACCAGCTAGTCTAGAATGTGCGGGTGCTCATACGCTCCACGAGAATCCAAAGTAGCAGGTCGGATCATAGCACTATGGTTCTCGGC
Organism: Spirometra erinaceieuropaei; assembly: GCA_902702965.1. Lineage (NCBI taxonomy): Eukaryota > Metazoa > Platyhelminthes > Cestoda > Diphyllobothriidea > Diphyllobothriidae > Spirometra > Spirometra erinaceieuropaei. The sequence goes on from CACRXP010001339.1 coordinate 48,072, forward strand.
GCAAGATAATTCACGTGAGAGTGAGGTTTGTCGCGGTCCAACTGGTCGGCGACGAGAAGTTTGCCAGATAGAAAGTCAGCAAGATAGAATGAATGATATGATCTTTAGGCTGGTCAACAGGTTATAATCAGGTCAGACGGCTGCAGCTGTAATTTTCCACCCAGTCTGAGACCTAGTGGTTGATGTCGTGTTCTCCTGCGTTGGGCATGAGCGTGCGCCTGACCCATGTCCGGCTGCGGCCAATCACTGAGAACCAAAATATCGATCGGCGTTTTGGCATCGGCAATTCGGAGGCTGTCGCGACAGACAAGGCTTGACTGCAGCAGAATTCTCACTCACAGTGAATACCCCGAATACTCATTTGTGGAAGAGTAAGATTTCACTGGAATAGACTTATTAAACTGCTGATGTTTCAGAGAGTTTTGTCAATTTATTGTTGTCAAAGCATTATGCAGACAAAATCCGAAAGAAATTCAAATGACTTGCCGAGCTAGTCGATCTCGGGTTGATCGAGCAAGCGGGAGCCGAGCCAACCGACGACAGCCAAAGGGATAACAACCCGAAGTCTGAAGGGCACCATTTGCAGTTTCTGAGCTGTTACAACCTGCCAAAGTAGGTTTGACCCATCGGCCGTAGACGACGGTTCGTCGTCGTTTGGTGCAAGCTAAGTCCACGTCGCCACTCAGTGAAACCTTGGCAGCTGTCTACAAAATAATTCGCAACAATGGGGACTGTAAGTAGGTTGGAAGAACCTAAAATTGCAGACCCGTACACCCGAACACAAATTGGCAGCTTGGAGGCTAGACCCAGACTCTCGGTCTACAATGCACCTGGATGAAGTTGGTCGTACTTTTAACCTTCAGGGGGCGATCATTTTAGCTCGGGACAACTGAGTCTTGGTATTCAGGTGTCAACCTCTTCGACAGGCATCTCGACCATCCTGTTTCTTGTAAAGTCCTGCATCATTACCTATACGAAGACCAAGGTAAGACGGCCACAGGACTTAGGAAAACCGGACAATGATCTCATCCGACGGAGAGTACAAGAAAGCCACCAAACCGAATAACCCTCGCAGAGGCTCAACCGAGCTCCGTCGAGGTGATGACTCGTAACGTTCACGGCAAAAAATAAAAAACTCGGCCAACCCAAGGCCGACTAGTTTGACAAGCCATTTGTATTTCCCTTCGGTTTTGCACGCTCTGACGATGGCTATGGGACCTCCAAGCCCTCTCAGACGCCAGCAGTTCAACAAATCTAGTCCACTGAGTCCCTTCTCTTCCTGAAGTGGATACTCCACATCGGAGTCGCTAGAGCAAAATCCGTGGCTCACCTTCAAGCGTTTTAACTTGAATTATGGAACAAACCCGAGCTAAAATATTTGGCTATAGTTATCTGCCTGGTGGCGGTGAGTAATCCAGAAATGGGTGCTTGAACTCTAGTGACTTCGCTGCATTCCATCCCTAATTTATTAAGCTTTCAATACGAATTATTGTGTCACATAATGCTAAGATATTCCCGTCACATCAGGATTTTTCGCATTGATTTTCGGTGCTCTTACAAATTTAAATATATTTTATAGAAAGCATGCACAGAAATATTCTTTCTTTCACTCGTTGGGCAGCAAACTACGTCTTCTTTGACTTTTATACATAAAGAAAGAGCGTCTCATGGTTTTAAAAAACTTTCTGAATTACCGACTAATTTTACTGTCGACTTGCCGTTACAATCGCATTCAGGGTTTCCGATCAACAAGCTGTATACTTTTGGTGAGGGGAAAATGATATATTTCTATAGGTTATTACAAAAAGGATATGTAGGACTCCCAAAATTTATAAATGGATGTGGGCCGGCCGTCTACTTTCTAAGCAGGAATTATAAAGGTGCTACTGCGATGCTGTACAACTGGACATATCACGGTCTTCAAAAGTCTCATAATTATAAACTTTTCTACAACCGAAAGATTCTCCTTCTTCGAGTATAAAATGTAGAGGCGACGTAATTTGGTACCAAATGAGCAAAAGAAAGAAGATTTTTGTGCACGTTTCCTATAAAATACATTTGAAGTTATAAGGATAATGAAGATCAATGGGGAAAACTGATGTTATTTAAGTAGTCGCTTTTGTGGAATGTAGTTTACGCAGATGATCAATGAGGAGCTCGTTCGGAAGCTGGAATCATGATGTGACTAGTGTATCTTGGTATTACGTCAGAGGATAATTAATATTACAACCTTGCTTAAGTGATCTTTTCGAGTTGAAAACGCATTTCAGGATTTCCGTCAACATTTCAAGAGATAGCATATCTACTGTAAGGAGGCCAAAGAATGTCCTTTGTTTGCTTTTTTCATGCGAAATGCGCTTTCCGCAAATGCTCTTCTGCACCTACCTCGAGATTGGAAGTTAACAATTCCTGAATCGTTAACAATTTGGGCTGGCAAAAAACAGACCTCTGCGGGCAACAGCCTACATTCCATCGGGGGCATTCACAAGTATCTGTGAAGTATTTCGTGAGCTTATACGGCCTGCCGTATAGTGCCCGTCCTAGCAAATATAGCAGCTCAGTGCGGCAGCATATTGTCTGGTGTAAGTTCGTGAAATTCGCGAACGCAACGCAGCTTGCGTTGACTCTGCTGTTTGACGGCGCGTCTTGAGCACTTCTTCCCACAGAAAAACAACTTACCATCCACTTGAACCTGCCAAAACTCGTAATTTTGGCTCTACACTGCAACAAAGTCCGTCCTCTCATTCAAGATACTCTCGCAAAGCGTATACACAAGGTACAGAGAATAATGCATGCATGTAACATGGTAGATGGGCTCTCATCGATCGAGTTGCGGAATTCACTCGTCCCGTTGTGCCTTGGGAATCTCTCTCAAGCCCAACTAGCAGCCACACAGCGGTATATGATAGAGGCAGAATAGCATTACCGACAAAGGCAAAGGAGACTGAAATAGCCATTTCTGGCTTAGCAGCCGTCGGCTGTCAGTCATATTCGAACCCGAAGTGTGGAAAACCTGGCGCTCGATCCCGCAACCTGTTGGTCAGAAGTCCAACGCCCTAAGCACTGAGCCTCGAGCTCGTCCTCTCGGTTACGATCGAGAATATGGTAGTAGGGGGACACCACCAACAGGACGAGCCCTTGGGTCAGTCGTTAGGGGCGTTTCAGTTCTAACCAACAGGCCGCGGGATCGAGCGCCAGGTTTTCCACACTTAGGGCTTGGATGTGACTGGCTGACGACGGCTACTAAGCCATAAATGGTCATTCCAGTCTGCCTTGTCTTTGTCGGTAATGCTATTCTACCTGTACTTGAAAAAAGATAACACCTGAGTGGCGTTAATTTAAGTAGCCAACTCAACGTCATTTTTGCCATGGTGGGCTCAGGAAAGTGACGTTCAAATTAATTCGCTCACAACAACAGCAGACATGCACAGCACCTGCTGCACCGCCTCCTCCCTCGAGACGACCGGGGGTGGGCGCAGGAGCCGTGGCTGTCCAAACTGGGTGGTCCGTCTACGCGTGCCACGCACAGCCCGGTCCCCGCACAATGTGTCCAGTCTCCACCGAAACAAGGGGTTCGGCCCGGATTCCATCCGGGTGTTAATCCCAGAGATGCCACATTACGAAGGAGCTATTGAGCCCGACTCCCAGTCCTCCACTCTCTCACCCCCTATTCACACGCAGAACCGAGTTATAACTCTCATGCAAAATAAACAGGGAGAATGTTACATTTTAGCGAAACATTAGCGGAAAATCACAGTTACATGATCGAGCATGCCACCAGGTAGACGTCAACCAAGCATTCCCTCTCACATATAAACTGTTGACAAGACACTCCAGGTCCCTACGTCAACAGATACTTGCGACAGCGGAGACAGTGGCCATGCAACTGACGTATCCAGCCTTGTGCTCGCAGAAGGCCTTCATTAAAGCCTTCCTACAACCCTGGTCAAAGATGAGTCATGAAAGTTCAGACTCACACCATGACACGTCGCGCCTCAGCGACGAAACGTAAGCACAACTCAGTCAGACAATCCTACGTCTTCCCCTACCCTTCTCGCTCCTTCCCGTACCACTGACAGAAACCAGACTATAATTATCCCGCTGCCCCAAAAGTATGAATGATGATGATGATGATGAGGAGGAGGAGGAGGAGGAGAAGGTCTGATTACTAGGTCGTTTTTGTTCGTCCCGTCCTTCAGATTCCTCCCTGAACAGTCCAGTGGGAAACGGTTGCTAAGCTATTATCGTACCAATTAACGGCAACATTGGGGATGGAACCCCGTCGAGCAACAAATACATGTGGTTCACCAGACATTACCGCGCCCACCTACCACCGCTCCTCCCCCCTCTCCCCCCCCCTTAGAACATTCCCGAGTAACGCTTGCGCCCTGTCAGTTAAAAGGTTCCCAGGCGCGTGGCACGATTATTGTGCTATGCCTCCGTAGCCTCCATCGCCCTCCATCTCCGATGGTACTTCGAAGGAAAATTCGAAAAAAGGGGTAGGCGTACCACCCTCTCCACCGATGGAATCTACTTCCTTTCCGAACCGGAATATTGTCTAAAGGCGTTGCGTTCAAGTGAATGGTGCTTTCCCCTTTTAAAAAGGTTACTTACTGCACAGTAGGTGGTATATCTTATGAAATGTTAATGTAGATCTAAATCTAATCTAAGTTGCTCAGATCACGCCAGGAGGCCGAGTTTTGAATGCAGCTTTTTCTCGCTGCCTGAAAACACCTACACGCTCAAAAATGAATACTTTTGCAGCCTTGACTCCTCTGATTTTCGAGGCCCTTGTATATCCAAATATGTTCTGTATGAAACATTTAAAAATAAATTTTCTGGCACGTATTTTGAAGTACGTCGCGTTTTTTCGTATTGTTTGCTCAAAGAAACGGTGTTAGCAAGTTTTCACGATGTTTTCCAATTCCCGAATAATTATGAAGCAGACCTGCTGTATCGCTTGCGTTCAAGGTTTCTAAACTACAAGCAGTGCACCTTCTACACAGCTCATGGAAGTGTTTGATGGGCATGGGCAACGTTGTTTATGGGGAGCAGGGATATGGACTCACTCGTATTATAAGTGGCTAGGGTTACTGTTAGGAGTGTTAAGATTAGAATCAAAGTTGCGGTTAGGGTTTATGTTGCGACACGGAGATGGGTAATCTTTTGGGATAGGACGTAAGACTACCTGCGGTACCTGAGAGGCACGTATTCGATCAGGAACTCTAGTAAAAGTTCTGATATAACGCTATTCGGAAAGAAGTTTTCGGGTCTTAAGGTTGATAGAAAATATAAGTCATTATAAAATGGATGCTAGAAGGAAGAATTTTCGTGCGTCCGCTGCACAATGTTTTCGGACTTATGAGTGAATGGAAAAGCAATGAAAAAATCATACTATCTGTGTAGACATATTTAATGAGCACAACTTTGGCACACGGCCACACAGGCGCGCATGCACAAGCCGTTACAAGCTGGCTGGACTGACATATCCTGGGATCATGCTACGTGACAGGTTAAATAAGTCTTTATAAAAGGGACTAAATCTCGGAATTTAAGCCAAAGTTTTACGACTGACGTCGCCTGCTGCACACTTTTTTTGAAATGATAACGCCAGAAGAATAGTAATAGTCTAGGCAGTTACCTCTGTGGGAAACGTGCATAAATCAAGTGTTTTTGGTCATAAGTGCACACACAGTCGTCCATATCGGCCACCTGAGGTTTGTTGTCTGCAGTTTTAATCCCTGTGCAATCAAAAGGTAGGTCTCATCAATTTCATGGAAAATTTCCATGAAATCGACGTGCTAATTATCATCTGCAGTGCAAAGCAAGCAAATCGGGAATTCCATTCTGGTGATACATTGGTAGAAAGGCACGATTGCACATGACTGTTCGACCGTCGTTTGCGACGATGTTCACTGTGTGCTCCAGGGCAGGGTGGGAGGGGAGGGACGGTGACTTGCGCGTTCTTCCTTTTGTAGTGACTCGAAACTTGCGCTGCATCTACCGCACTCTCTCCTCCTCACCTACCTGGGCCTTATGTCATAACAGACTCAAAAATACTGCAGGCGCAAGGGGCGCAAGCGGCTGATACGACAAAATCCTACACCCATGCCTGCCACCAAACCGGCTGAGTAGATGAACTATAGAGCCCACATCAAGTTGGGGACCATTGCAGTCCGATTCTCAGTCCATCAGTCAGCCACTCCACACAAATACACACTGGGCTGACTGTGAGGTCCGAGATATCCCGTCAGTTGACAGTCTTCCAGGCCAAAGGCTTTTGACGCACTCTGCTGGATTAAAGCGTGTCAGATTTTTGCAGCCTAAAATATGCGCTGAGACCGCCGACGCCGCTATTCCCACGCCCAGGCACCAGTCCGAGCCGGTATGATGTGGGAAGTGAGCAGTTGCATATACTGAATTCTACGATGCACAGCGCGGTGTAGACAGAGCCCTTCCCGACATTAACAAAACAGGATATTCTGATTTTGCTTGAACACAACCCCCTCATCACCTCTTGTCTCTGACCTAAATGAAGAATATCGTCAGTAAACGATGAAAGGACCGAATACTCGATCGGTGGATCAAGTCTTTTATTCGTCTCCATCGTTCAGATTTCGCCCTGCGAGGCTCAGTGGAGAAATGCTTGTTAAGCGTTATTATTGTACCAATTAACAACACCGGCGAGGATAACTCAGGCCATCCAAGAAAGACGACTGAGGTGGTTCGGGCATGTTCTTCGTCGTCCACCTCAGGAGCTCAGTGTTACTGCCCTCGATCCGGCACCGCTGCCCCATTGGAGGCGTCGAAGAGGGGGGCAGTTCAAAACCTGGCTCGACACAGTTCGTCAAGAAATGGAGGTGGTTCTTGGACCTTCGGTATTCGGTCTCCGTCGTTGGCGAAGGGAATGGGTTGAGCTGTCTAGATCTGCTGCCGCGGATCGTCACGCGTGGAGACGTACAGTTCGGGACATCATCGAGGCCGGCTAGATCAGACATGATCGCAGCCGTATCAAGTACAAGTACCGGCGATGGAACCCCATCGAGCAATAAGTGTGGTCGGTCAGACATTGCCATATCCGCCATTCTCCCCCCGCCTCCTTTAGAACATCGCTGAGTAACGCCTGCGCCCTGTCAGTTAGCAGGTTCCAAGGCGCATGGCATTTACAGGCCACGATTATTGCGCCCTGCGTCCGTCGCCTCCGTCTCCCCTATCTCGAATCCTGTGACTTTCCGAATGTCAATTCATATTCGAAATTTGCTACTAACTGTTTATTAGTAAACAGATTTTTCCCGTATCACGATTTCTTTGTTTCTCTATCCTAACTCGTAAATTTCAGTCGTTTACACAAACCACCACGCGTCAGTGTCATTTGCGTGACTGGTCGTCTAATCACCTCGAATGCATGTCCACTTGTTAACTCTATGGTACTCTGTTAATATTACTTTCTAGTAGTATAGAACCATAAAGAATATCTGAGTCATTCCGGCTGTCTCCTGACATGACTTTTGACCTAGGGTGTGTCTTTTCTGGTGAATAAACTAGCACTGCGTCAGTAAAGACTTAGAGAATATTAACAAAGGTCTGTGGGAATGACCGAGCAATTCGAATAAAAAAGTCCTCCAAAGTTATCGCAACACCCACGACCCGCTTCACCAATCCTGGTTGAACAAAGCGACTTAGAACGGCACCGGCTTGAAACAGAGCTCGGTAAACAACGCATATTAGAAGTTGGACGACGCATTTAGGCAGAAGAAAATGCGGGTCACAAAGAAGAAGAAGAGGGTTTTAAACTGAAAGAGGGTCAGACTGTTTGTGTGATCTCTCTACAGCGGCCTAACAGTTCGGGTGATAATATCGAACCTTCAGTTCGTACCATAGGAGCTGCCAAAACGTGAAATTCACGGGGTTCAACGGAAACTCTGAGTTTTATCGTGTTTTCGTGAAAGAGGCCCAGTTTTTAATTGGAGGAAAAACTAAAGACATAATACTGCGAGGAAAGGACGATGGAGAATAGTACAACGCTGAAATGTTATACGCCGATGAGGGTCTTAGAAGGGCCAAAGGAATTTTGGTAAACAGGTTCGACCGGAATTATATGGAGGCCAGAGCCTTTATTGGTTATTAATCGAGAGAACTCGAATAAAAGGCAACGACACCTCGGCGTTAGTCCACCTTGAACAACAGATGCAAGTATGCGTGGCAACTGTAAACCAAGTAAATTATGACTCCGACCTCAATTTCAGCAGAACCCTGGAGTCGACTGTGAGAGGACTGTCCTCAAGTGAACTGAAACCGTTGCAAATACTTCTTCTGCATGTAACCAATAGGGATTTCAAAGGTACACACCTACTTTCCCTGAAATATACTGATGCTGATACTGAACTAGATAGAATAACGCGTTGGTACTGCCTGCACTGGGTTCGGTGAATTAGCCGTTGATATAAGAGGAGATTATGGAAGTCGGCACTACAGTAGAACACAAAAACTGTCAAGGGATTGTGCGTGTTTCGAACAGCATGGGCATAAATCGTTGTGGAGCCCCTATCGCACTCTCTCCCATGTTCTGTGGAGGAGATCATTATCCGGATAAATGTCTGGCATTTGACAAGGTGGGAAGGTGAACGATCATACAGGGACGTAAACCGTGCCGCTATTGCCTGAAAGCGGATCATATCATCTGGAACTGCAGGCCACCTCGCAACTGTATAGTCGACGGTTGTGTCTGGGCCATTAGACAGCACCTGTGCTGCTAAGTATGCTATATCGTGCGACCTACAGTTCGTGACCTATCTCGTGAAAGGTTACGAACTGCCAATTGAAATCGCTGTAGCGCGCGAACCGCACAGCCCGCGTTAAATATACAACCGAGCTTAAAAAACAGGGCACAGTTTGGTTTATACGGTATTATTTGTTGACTAAGAAAAAAGTTATTTTACGAAAAACTATCAAATCAAAAAGGGCTCTATGAGAGGTTGATTATTTAAGGCTTAATTTAACTTGTTGCTTTTAAATTTCCTTAGAAATTAACTGCGAACTTGGAGTAGATCAGTATATTGACGGTCTAGAGGCTCAGACCAAAGTTTTTATGCATGAATATTTGGTCCGAAGTTCATCAGCCACAGCGGATAACCGCGTAATATCCACTAACTGCGACAGGCAGCTGGCAGTATACTTTAAGATAAGGTGATTTCATACTAACAGCACAGGTAGTAGCCAAACGCCCATACACGCGTGTTTCGCCAACATTCTGCCTCTGAATATGGATTCCAATGAGAATCCGAAACGTCACGCCAATAAATTTCTTGTTCCAGTGATCGCATCCTCGTCTTCTCAGCTGCTTTCTGGAACTCGCCTGCTCGCTTCTATCACCTACTATAACTGTCTATAGGGAGGCAAGATGTCATACAGCGACAAAATGATGAAGTATAGTAACAAATACCACGTATTAGTACTTTGTCGAATATATGACTTAACGTCGCTGTAAGGCGGGAGGGCATGGAGACTACAAAGTTGTCTATGGTGGTTTGGCCCATATAATTGTTCAGCACAAAATCCAACTTCTGCCGCATCGAAAGATGTTTTCTTGCCTTGTCCCAATTCCTTTTGATTAATACAAAATGATTTTCGATTGGATTCAGGTCCGGTCTATTGGCGGGAATGAAAATTCAACCACTGGCTGCCTGTTGGCAGTTTATAAGTATTACGCGGTTATTCCGCTGTGGTTGATGGACTTCGGTCCAAATACATCAAATTCCAGTTTGAACCTATAAGTCGCAAATAGACTGATTCACTCCAAGTTAGCGGCTAATTTATGAAAAAATTGAAAACCTGCGAACGACACACTACTACAGCGCGACGGTGATGAAGTGAATAGCCCGTCGGAAGTTCTCAGACATCATGTGACCAGACATGACAAAGACGCTCCAAATATAGCATCTCGCAGTTGTTAATGTGACCAACTGGTACGAACAACACTCGGTACGGACTTCGGCACTTTTAGACAACGGCTCTGACACAACGTTCACACATGACAGTCTCATGTCTGCTCTTGAAAGAAAGGGCAAAAGTAGGGACATCGTCATATTAACGCTGAATAAAAAACCGTGTTTCAAATAATGGGAGTCTGACGAAGAATTTAAAGGCGCGAAAACTTCTATTCACGTCAAACTGGCCCACTCTCTCAAATCTCTTCGAGGAACATGCAAGTTATTTCAATGGTTGTACGCTTGGTACTTGTAATTTTCGAAACGCAGTGCAGGTTCTGAGCACTGTAATGTTATTTCAGATAAGGATCAATGCAGATTGTATGTTTCTACAGGTTAACTGTACGCTGTGCACACAACTGGGCGATCGATAGAGAACGTGTCTTTGTGCTTGGGGCGAAACAAAAACCACTGGTTTGTCGATGTCAGTCTTTTCAAATTTATAAGGCTCAGTTCTCTTTAAACAGCGCAGGACACGATCCCAGAGATTTCAGATTGCCAGATGAGCATCCGGTTATTTCTTTGAGTAAATTTTCAAAACCTAACAGACGTTTTTGAGACCCAGTCATGGAATACTGACAGCAGAAACGCGCTTAAGTTTAGAAATTGTCACCAGAACCGGCGAGACATGAATGGGCAGCTTTGGACTATCGGCGGCGCACATCAATCCCCCATGCGGCACATCCATAGATGTGCTTGACGTACGGACCCTCTGAATTCACCTCAAGTTTCTCCCCCGACTGTGGAAAATCATAAAATACTTCATTAGATGGAACAAACGGCTTGTTTTACGGGCGAGGGCAATAAAACTGGTATAAGGTCAGTTTGGAGACTGCGTCAGAAATCATCAAAAATAGGACAATGTGGTCTTCGGAGGAGGACTCGCTCAGCCCAGCCTCGTTCACTTTCACGGCTTTTTGTGAGCATCCGTCAGTACTGTACGGCACATACTGGTTTCTCCGTGGACAAAATACCGGGGAGATTTAATATTTGCCCGAGGCGTACGCACTAGGCCGACTTGGAGCAGATCTGTGCGGAATGGACTAAGACCCAATTCACTTCGCATATGTTACGCTCTTCAGGCCTAGTGACTTACTCTATGGCGATCGAACGACCGTGCTTACTTTGGTCCATCAGCAGGTACAGTTGGGAGACGCAACGCCACCTAGGAGCCGGTAGGTGACAGCTCTATTGGTGCGCTTTACGGAAGTGGCACAGGACGACGGTTTCCGCGCTTCACGGAAGTGGCACAGGACGACGGTTTCCGCGTGGTGACGCAGACGTGCGCAGAACGCACCGCACTCAGATGATAAGACGACCGGAGATGATCGCGGGCGCAGTGGCTGGCAAAGCTGAACAGTCCGTCTACGCGGGCCGCTCACGACCTGGTCCTAACCACGCGCGCTATGCTACTATGTCGGAGTACGAAAAGGCGGCACTAGGGCGGAGTCACTGCAGCCTGGTTCCCAGCCATCCGGCCACTGCAAGATACTCCCACAGGGGCTCAGTTATCCCGTCAATTGACAGCCCTTCAAGCCACGACCCTTGGCGCGTCGTGATAGATTCAGGGCCTCAGACCTATCCTAGAGAGGAATGTGTGACGGCCAGCCATCATGACCTGTCTGGCGTCATTGTCCAAGACCTCGCTGTCTCAAGGTCATCCACCCTTTTGCTGTGAGCCGTCCCAGACGCGCTGGCCTGAAGTCACACGACCGACAGCTCGGGCATACCTGCGTCCGCACAGCCGCAGCTGCCCATGCGGCTACTTGAGCACACCTCTCCCTCCCACCGCGCAACTACAACCCAGGGCACTGGGACACCACTCCTCGGCAAATGCAACACACACAGATTGGACACCACTTGGGCTTGGCCCACGAGCCTACAAAAGCGGCTGCCACCACTGTCCCAAGGACTCTCAGCCCTGACTAGACGCAGTCAACACCAGCCCTGGCTTCGCCAATGGCTACTGCCGCCTGAGGGGACAACTCCGGGTTCTGTGCACAATAAACGCCTCATTCTGGCGCCTGCTGTCTTCTCCCCACAACACTAGGATTTGCCCTGACAATGGTGGCGCTCAGAGAACTTACTCTGGCCACCTAGTCACAACAAATGCAATGATTTGTCCTTGAGATGATAACGAGCCGATAGATAACCTTAACTGTAAAGGTTTTCCTGTAATAAAAATTGTAATTAAAGGAATGCCAGCAGGCAATGAGTTGCCACCACCGATTGGGAACACATGTACAACAGAGAGTGCACACGTCTGGTTATGCTGCCATTGCTGAAGGAAATCTGAAAGACTTGACACCATTGGTTTAGCCTTACTTCTCCTCCGTAACACACTTTTTAAAAAGGAGTGGGCGCGGAGGCGTTTTTCGTACCCAGTAAGAGTCTTAACCCACACGACCAAGCGGCAACACTAGTTCGTCGACAACCGTC
>CACRXP010001339.1:62866-76066 GCA_902702965.1 Spirometra erinaceieuropaei
AATTGAACCTGCCTGCTTGCATAAGGCCTTAACGAAAACTAAAGCGTGCATTTAGTTCTCAGCAAGTACTGTGTTTCTGCAAATTCGTCTTCTCCAGCATGCTGCATTCTCCCAATCCGGATAATAATTCCGCGCATCCTATTCCCTTTTTCGAGGTATATGGCCGATAAAGCCCTCGCCCCGATTAACAGTGAAATATTCCAACTTCAATGATGCGCATTCAAATATAAAGTATTTCGGGGACCCGGTAATCACCTTGACAGTAAAGCTATGGGCCTCCAGCGAGGAGAGTGGAACACGACTGGCACCCATCGATCCTCTTCGCCGCGGTGGTCTTTCAATTAGGACGTTCTTCTCCCGTTTCATTGCAGGTCACCTGTTAGACTCAAGCCAGCAAAATCACCGTCTGTTCACTGCAGACAACTGGTTTCGCCACTAGTCACGTGCGGAGGATAGGGCCTGGGCGAAACACAACTGCAGCCAGCGGTGGGCGAAGGCTTCGCTGCAACTGTCAGTTCAGTGGCTGCCCGTGCCTCCCAATGTTCCAGAAATTCAAGGCGGGGACAGAAGACCAGTAAAATGAGAACTTGAATCTCCCCTAAAAGCGGCATGCCCGGATCAGACCTTAGATACGGATATTGCCTTCTAGCCTGCATGTTGCATCTGCCGTCAGTTATTAATAGTACTGCTGCTGCTGCTGCTGCTGGCGGGCGGGCGGACTGGGAGGGGGGAAGCGTACAATTGAGCGTCTCCGCAGGTAGCCAGTCACCAGCCGACATCAAGAAGGCCCAAATCGCGCTCATAGGCAGCCTACTGTGTACTGGCGCTTTGGATGTCTAAGAGCCTGTCGAACCGTTCTAATTTCAATTCCACCACTGAATCTGTGACGTATAATTGCATAACACAGGTTCTGCCGTGATGAAAAAGCAGAACAGAGTGCAGACTTGACAGATGCAGTGGGCGGATTGTCTTTCTGGATGTCAGAGCGAATAAACATAGCATGTCGGTGCAGAATTGGTAGACAGAATACAGGGAAGAAGGCTTTCACCGCATCAAACTCACCACCCACTCTGCGCTCCGTATATTCCAGTGGTCCAACGAAGGGGGTCGACGGCGAATGCAGTATCTGCCAAGGCATAAAGCCCCGTCTAAGCACACCACAAACGTACTGGGCCCTCGACCATCACAAATCAGATTTCGTTCTCCTACAGCACACTAGGGAGTGGTCGGCCCCAGCCCCGATAACCCAATTGTTCCATCTGTTGGCAATTTTACAGCTTACGAGGGGAAGGTTGCACTATAAAGGTAGGCCTCACTCCTCTCCCGCCCATCAGGAACCAGGTCAAATGATGCCGACCAGAGGTGTGGTCGGGCGTTCTAGTTGAGATGGTATCAATGTGCCGTATCCCGCCTGTTACATGCATAAGTGATATCCGCTTAAGTATAACAGACCGTTTTGGGGCCCATACGAAACAAAATGGCCCGTTACAAACCTGGGCTTGCATAAATAGGCATTACTCCTATCCTACTACTTAAACTATTTGGATTTTTCCGATGAACAACCGAGGTCGGCGATCGGCTCGAGGCAGGCAAATATCAACATACCCTCTAGGCCATCAGGCTGCTAACCACACTCAAAGTAGAAACACATGAAACTTAAGCTCCCTACCGTTTGAATTAATACCCTTGCCAGTCTAATCTAGAACGTCTGGTCAATCACTGAAGGATCCTTGAGAAAGCAACTGCGGGAAATGAGTGTCACCCACGAGATGACATGAGGCCTTCACAGTACAAACTAAAGGCTACTTAATAAATGTAAGTAGAAAATATATTGCTCTTTTTACAGTCATCAGGTGTTGGCGAAATGCTGATAAATATGAAGTCCACCGATCACAGATCGATTGCAGATGACGCACAGAATATTCGCTCTCATGGCGCAAATTGCATCAAAGGTAACTGAGTCTACGAATAAGCAAACTAGCCTGCTCCAATTCAACAGAAGTAATGGGTGATGACAATTGAATTCCAAGGAGGCGACGGTTGCAGAAGGCCAAGTCAATGAGGTCGTACAGGCCTGAAGTGAAAAGGTAGGCCAAAAGGTCGCCTGCAGTGAAACGCTGGCTTGCAGTCTCCGATGAGAAGAACCAGTGTAAAAAAGCAAGCAGCACATTGCGGGTGGCGAAGAAACTTGCTGACTGGCGGAGCTTGGTGAATTCCACGTAGGCCTCGATTGAAATGCTACCAACAAAATCGTCTATACGAAGCATTCTTAGACGGCGTCCCTGATGAATTCGTGGTGGTGTAGCATTCTGCTCAAGACTGCGCCAGTCAAACAGAGTCTCAGGGGGTGGTGCTGCACAATGTTGTTTGCAGAGTTCAAGAAATTTCGCCACTTTAGGAGAGTGCATCCTGACGGCAGCCCCATTAGTGGCACAAGCAGCAGATATATCGTCCACAAAATTGGGCTGAAAGTCATCAAAGTCCTCGTTATTCATAGAGGCCTCCTTACTACCGGTGCCAGTGGAAGTCCCCGAAACCATGAGGTACATGAAAATGCGCGCCAAAATAACGGCCCGATCAGCGAAGGCCTCGACAAGCGTGTCGAGGTTGAGCGGCGTCACAGAGGATATTCGTACAGACCACTGGTCACGTAGGCTAACTGCATACTTGAAGAGTGCATTAACGACGTCCTCGGAGGTAGCACCGGATTCCCCACATGCTTGAATGATCCGATACAGTGTGCAGCGTAAAACTGCTTCAGGGGTTGTCATTATTTGTGCGATGAAACCAAGTCTCCTAAATAAGTGAAAACCAAAATTAAAAAGGTAGTGCAAGCGGCTCAGTGCACTGCCCCGAGAGTTGAATGAAAACATAATGAGCAAGGGTAGGACAAGTGATAAGGGCTAACTCCCATGGGATGAGGTGATTCTGCAGTCACACAGACGGCGCCTACAGCAGTAAAAGTGGTATTAGCTGTGACGGCGGCAGCAGCAGTAGTGGCAGCAATGGCAATAGTAGTGGTGGTGATAATAACAGTGGTAGTAGTAGTAGTAGTAGAAGTAGTAGTAGTAGTAGTAGTAGTAGTAGTAGTAGTAGTAGTAGTAGTAGTAGTAGTAGTAGTAGTAGTAGTAGTAGTAGTAGTAGTAGTAGTAGTAGTAGTAGTAGTAGTAGTAGTAGTAGTAGTAGTAGTAGTAGTAGTAGTAGTAGTAGTAGTAGTAGTAGTAGTAGTAGTAGTAGTAGTAGTAGTAGTAGTAGTAGTAGTAGTAGTAGTAGTAGTAGTAGTATTTTAGTCCAGATTAGGTCAGTTCAGTTATTTTTGTAGTCCTGTGTTGAACAATCTTCCCTAAAGTGGACGCTTTTATACTCAAGGTTCGACGTTGAAAACGAAAAAACACAACGAAATTGAGCAAATCCTAGACCATTCCAGGCACTTAGGCAGGCATTTAAAGCTAACAAGGCGAACTTTTAACTTAAGGAGCGCTAGATGTGATTGGGAATAATGCCATCAGTAGTCGTAGGCAAAAAATTAGGTCGCTCGTCAAAAATGCCAAATGATCCAAAAGGTCTGGGCCCAAGTAAAACCAGTAATTCATTCAGCGGAAGCACAGAAACCGACCAGAATGGAATAGCTCGGAGACCAAAACTATAAGGAGGCTCGAGGGCCAGCGTAGAAAAGAAAAGATCAGTGTTTATCCTGGAGACTAACCTAGTCTATTTTTCAGCTCTATAAATGCGCTTAAGAAACCTTACTGGTTGGCATTTGACAGCAAATCCTCAACTTCGCGCAGACGTATGATTCAGCCATTTGACCGGAATTGACACCGGTGCAGCATTGAGAAGAGAAGAAGAAGAAGAAGAAAAAGAAAAAGAAAAAGAAAAAAAGAAAAAGAAAAGGGAGAAGAAAAAGAAGGAAAAATGAGAAGTAAAAATGAAGAAAAATACGGAGAGGAGAGAAAAATGAAATAGGGGAGGAAGAAAAGGAAAGCATGAAAGAGAAGAATGAAGCAGAAAGAGAGAACGAAAAGAAAAGAAGGGAGAAGAAGTAGAAGAGAGGGAGGCGATCCCCACGACCAGTAGTTTATTGCCCCAACGTTTAAAACTCTCCCGCAAGGCCATCGTCAGGAAATGACGGAAGGTACAACTCACATCATATTTTGCCCAGGTTTGCTGGGAATGACCTTTAACCGTGCTATTGATTTGTTCACGCAACGGTTGCCCGATCGATACGTCCATTGACCGAATCCCTGGTATAGTGGCACGCTTCCTGTGGTAGGCGCGACACCCACCCATCCGAATGGCCTAAGATGCCCACGCACGCGAATCTCAAATTGTGCCCTGGTGTAGACGACTGGATGGTTACCAAGGACAGTATATCGTTCGTCTCAGCGAGCTCGTGTTCGTGCACTCTCCAGAGGACCTATTTGTCGATTTTGCCGACGTAGTTGGCTTTACCACAGTTGCATTCAATCTGGTAAATCACGTCGAGTTTTTGACTCATGGGTAACATCGGAGCAGCAAACAACTGGTTACAGAGATCGCCTTCTCTTCTTCTATTTACTTTCCAGAGTCTCGTGTGTTTTCAACAGTTCGAAGTGCGTAGATATATTCAAAAAGAACTCCATATTTCGGGTTATTTTACATCGACAGTCAGTTATAGGCTGACGTCGAGCCCGGACAAACTGAATTTTGAATGTAACGTAAATTATTTGGAACTCATCAAAGTTTGAATCTCCACAGTTGTTCTTTGCCTGATACTGAAAGAAGTCAGTCCATATAGGAAAGACGCTCGCCATATGGATGGCATCAAAGATTTCACTCATCATTTCATCCTAATGGATAGAAAATTGCATGGAGCTTGCTTTGGCCTCATAAAAGCATCTTAAGAAATTTCAAGGAGGATATTTTCAAAAATAATCCGCAGACCAAAAATGCCTTCAACAAAAAGTCAAACTAAAAAACAGGAAAATTCGCAACTCCTCAGGCTGACAACGTGCGTAATCTTCACCTACTGACAGACAGCAAAGACTGGACATGCGTAGAGCGCGAGTTGGGCCGACGTGCGACTGAACCTGAAATATGCATATCAGTCCCCTTGCCTTTCTCGATAATACTTCGGGGTTGCTCAGAAAATAAGTCTGGTGCTGACCCCAGCGGAGGTTCTCGTCTTTCCCATTTCTACCCTTTTCACTCTTCGTCGTTAAAAGACGCTGTCGTCATAGAATGCAAGGCGAGAAGCAGTGATCTTCACCTTGTATTTTATGACAAGGTAAGGTCATAAATAGTCTTGGTGACGAAGACAGTAACGATAAGAAAGTACCGATGGTGGAAACGAAAGTATGGTCCGAAATTAACTAAGACAATTTATGTGGATTTACAGTGCTTTTGGTCTTGAATGCATAGAGGAAACTCATGGATAGATGCCTTGATTTCAATTAAGTGTATATAGCTTGAAGAGTTTACACAAAAAGATTAATTCGGTTTGAATGATGAAGTTTGTAGCTGAGCTAAGTGCATTAGGCAGGCACTTGTAACAAGGCGAGCGCTCCAACTGTTCTAAGGTTGTCGGCAGCCGACAGCCATCTGCTTTGCTGAGTTTGTTGTAGAATTCAATGAGGATAATGACGTTAAACAATAAAGTGACGTCACTATCCTACAGGCTCACTATTGCTCTACCACTGTCTCTTATTCATAACAACTTCACAATCGTTCGGCAGGGGTGCGCACCATAAGTTATCATTTTACCTGCATCATCGGTCAGATGTTCGAAAATGCAACATGTTTTAACAGTGTGGAATTTGTGCAAGCATGCCTATGGAACGACCTTGACGAATGTGGCGATACCACCCTGCTGACGTCACACGGTGATTACTTAGAAAATGTGGGTTTTGTGATGAACAATATGGTTAAATCAGTCAATTTATTCATCAGCGATGTGAAACTCAAAGTAGTGTCGATCCGGGTATCTAAAATGCAAAAGGCACCCTTCGTTGTGCGCTGCCCGTTTAACGATGCGGAACATTTCCAGTGGCTAAGAGCTAAGCCTCTATCCCAAGCTTTCTCAAAACCTTTCTAAATACGCATGGATGTGAGGCAAAACTTCAGCCTAGCAGCGGGCACCTGTTTAATCAGTGGCTCTTCAGCAATCACTATGGCTGGGTTGGGGGCAGAACACAAGCAAGAGCTTACCGAGCGGCGAGTAACAAACCATGAGACCCTTCCTGATAAACTAGTGATCATGAACTGCGGTTCGTTTCTAAAGAATCAGGTGGTCTGAAGTTGCCTCTGAACTAAATGTATAACGCACTGTCTATAACGTTATGGACAGAAACGATAAGCTTGAGAGCGACTAGATGCAGAGAAAATGAGTCATTATCATCCGAGAAGACAACAAAACTGACGCTGGATATGACTGACTGCATAATGCACACATGGTTTCTGAAAATTGCGTTAGGGGTCACGTTCCATGTGAGCTAAACAGTCCATGTATGCTGGTAGTGTATCTATAGCTTATGACCCCTAACGGTACTACGAAACTTTTGCATTTTGGAGAAATAACGTGAAATTTTACTAGGAAAAATAAAACGGTGAATGCCTTTTGGCAGAATATCTACAAAACGTCCGCAGGCAAGACATAGCCTCTCGAACTGACCCGCCAGTGATCAGCTTATTCTAACAATCAAAAGTAGAGATCAAAGACAGAATCGCGTTAACCAATAAGTCTGTCAGGGATAAAGGTTCAAGAAATATGAATATCAAAGATTTCGAATTTTCTGGTGCCATTTCCATCATAATCTATGTCAAAAACAAAGAGTAGGCAACAAGTAGATGAATAAATTTTGACCTTTCATTATGCCGAGAAACTCGCTAATAGTTAAGCCATGTAACAACCAGTAAAGTCAAAAAATTTATGGGAAATAGAAACTATTAAGGCTTGAAAAAATGAATGGTGGTAGTAAGAAAAAACATTAAATGATGGATTTGTAAAGAGTGAAAATGGCACCCAGTGTCAGCCCAGTGTCGTGCAGCCCGGCTTGAGGAAGCCCGGTTGCGGTCACGGCGACAGCATTCTGCTGCTTGAGATCTGCTACATTCTCAACCGAAGGACAAGCTGACAGTGGCTTAAAGACGCCGTGTCCATTTACTTTTCGAGGTGGTGCCGATGGATTTCACTCCAACGTTAGGATGATGAATCCAGTCAGTGACCAGGTAACGCACATGAAATGCAGCGCAATGAACTACTACTCCTATCGACCTATGATTCGACAGAGTGTAGGTAATCCCCCTTTTTAAATGCAGTCAATTGTTTCATCACTGCATTGTGGGAATGTATGCAAAAAATCGGAACTTGACGCCTGCTTTTCACTCGCTTGAATCGGACCAGGCTATGCTCTAAAGAATACATTCCTTTGCATGATGCAGTTGTAAACGACGGTAATACAAAAAGCGTTGTAAGATTACTGATTTTTTCCTCCATATGCACAGACAGTTCACGTCATATGTTCGAGTACGTTCGAGGTGCAATTGCTTACGTTTGTCAGCACGTGCGTCCAGACCTACTCATTATACTCGCATGCAATCCCGCTTGGGGCGATATTTACCAGGTCTTGCTTCCTGGTCTACCGTCGGTGAATAGGTATGACATCACAGCACGTGTTTTCGGGATGAAACTGCAATCGCGGATGAAATGCATAGTGAAACACGAGGTGGTTGGGTCTGTGCGCTGCTGGGTGTATTAGGTGAAATGGTAAAAGAGGGGACTGTCCCATGCATATGTCTTACTCTGGTTCTATACCAAGATCACCTCCAAAGAAATCGACGGTGCAATATGCGCTGAATTACCTGACGCCGACGTCGACAATGATTTGCATGAAGTTGTGGCGAAGAATATGATACATGGACCTTGAGGTGTGGCGAATTTTTTCCTTCCCCATCCATTAGCAAACAATTGCCCTGCCATCGAAAGCGGCTAGAAGGACAATCCTGGGTTTCGCACACAATATGTGTCACCAGCCGGTGGCCCTTACATTTTCTTAGTTGGAGACGTGCTCCTTCCTCTTTCCCTTATTTCCCAATTCAGCAGATTGAGCCACAGCAACGCGTGGCGGGGTCTGGCTAGTTACTTATGTAAGAAAAACCTAATGTATGCTGCTCGACAGGGATTCTCCAAAACTCGGCCTTGCGGCCCCTGTCAACTCTCTCTCTCTTTGATAATGTTCTCCAATCTAGGGACAATGGTTTCGCGTTTAACGTAATCTATGCCGACGATCTGAAAGCCGGCAGATCGTGACATCGTGCTCGGTGTCTTGAACAGCGACCTACTGGCCTTTGCCCAGTGGTGGCGCACATAGCGCCTTCCTCTTACTTAGCATAAACGTTCAGTTATGGTGGTTATCGATGGCCACCAACCCCAACTAAGTATTGACGGTCACGACATAAATTTGCCTGAAGTTATTCAGAATCTGGGTGTATCATAATTCAAGAGTCTTAATCTTTCGGAGCACTGCGTCCTACTAATCTCCAAAGCACGCAGAACGATCGGAGTTATCCTCTGCAATTTAAAAACTAGCGTTATTACAATGAACCTTTTTACAGCGACCAAGTAATTGTGGAAATTTTCGCATTTGTCCCGAAGATGCGTCATGGGCGCAACAGGGAGACAGAAACGTGTTATGTATGCAAAACATAAGGTTGGTTGTAAACAGGACGTGTACTGAGTAGAAAAGACAGCACAAGTGGGGAGCCTTGTGGAAACGTCTGGGTATATGGCATGGGGGAATGCCTTTGGCTGAAGGGTGGCCAATCAGCGCCAAGGTTGGCTGAACGGGGGTACACAACCTTGGTCGCGCACATGTGGCGTGATGTCTAGACAGTCCGGATCTGCACTTTCTCCAATATTTGTGGTGGGAAAAGAGCTGCAGGGCTAAAATAAATGAGGTTTCCGGCCTCAGATGATACTCTGGCGAACGTCTTAAAATATTCGACAAGCAAACTCTTCAGAATATTAGCCCACATTTTCTGTCATCCGCCTGAATAAAAGAGACCCACATCAGTGTTGGAAACAGCAAAGCATCCACCATAAAATTTCACGATAGGTGCCCAACTAAGGCAGATAACCAACATTCTGGTAGTCTAACCTGCATCTGAAGTAAATCAATGAAATGTATGAATAGCAAACCGGCCATGAAGATTCGGCGAAAAACGACATCCGCATACGGCTCCAATATGGCTTCAGACCGATTCATGATGAATTTTACTATTTGCTGTTTTCGAGTGAAAGGTAAACTCGTGCGCTCGAAGAGGAGAGGATGCTTAGCTTCTTCCACACTGATTTTAGACAGGATTTCGACAGTGCCTAATAGAAGTGTTCGGTTAGCCAATGTAGCAGCCGAGGACGTCAAGCGTAGCACACACACAAGTAGCGAAGTACTGGCAAGGGATCCTGACTAACGTTGAACTGAATAGGGTCGTTAGTAAGTCGCGATACTAATACACACATAAAGGAAGAAGAAACGTCAAGTGGGCGAGAATATAAAATGGACAGAGATGGGTATTGTAAAGGCTATAATAATAGTTAATAGTACAAGCAGAACGAGTTACAACTGTGGAGTAATCTGTCTGGGTTGAGAGGCGATACCGACATGCCAGCTAGTTAACCGGTGGGGAAGGTAGCCCTGGGGACAACTGCATAGAAGGACCGAGGGAGGTGCCGACGTAGAGCGAAGGAGAACGGTACGAGCGTCACAGTACGATGCGGAAAAGGGGTCGGCGGAAGTGAGAGGAAGAGACACCGACCATCTTCATCAGCATGCAGTTACGCCATCTCTATCGTAAGTCCGCGCGCCACAACGTTTATCGTCATACAATAACCCTATCGAGGCCGTGGGGTAATACAGAAATGTTTTTAAACTGGAAAAAGGATTTTTTCAAGAAACTCAATAGCGATACGCATAACCGCCTCTAAGTCAACTTCCTCCTTCGCTATAAATGGTGTCCCATATAGGTGCATCCCTGTTCGGTCTCTCTTCCCGCCGTACATTAACAAACACGTATCTAACTAAGATTTTAGCACATTCAAGTTCGTTTGCCATCGCGAACGATATAGAGTCATCAGCTCTGGTGCAGGTACACACACACTCCGAAATAGCTCGCAATGAATGCATAGCTGTCCGTTCTTGTATTTCGACGTATGGGTGGTGTTAAGTGCATGATTGTACGAATCCGTGCTAGAACATCGATCAAAGAAAGGCATTTTTTCTGATTTCTTCGCTATGAAAGTCCTTTACTGAGTGCTGATTATCAGAAGAACCTCGGTGTTCTACTACTCTCCTGGACAGTAACATTCAGGGATTGGAAGAACAAATATTTAATACGACGACAGTTCGACCGTCGATTTCGACGATGTCCACCGTGTGCCCCACAGCAGGTGGGAGCAGGGACGGTGACTTACGCAGGGGTTTATAGTGCCAGTAGACTTGCGTAGCATCTACCTACACTCTCTCCTCCTCTCCCGCCTGGGCCCGGTGTCAAGATAGAGTCAAGAAGACCGGAGACGGGGGAGGCCGCAGGTGGATGGCTCGGACGGATCCTCACCTTGGCGTTCCACCACACCCCCTGGTCCACACAACAATAACCAGGATTTCAACCAACACAACAGAGATTTGGAGGCTGGCACGGCCGAAGCCGCACCTGGGCGTGCCGCCAACGCCTGGCTCGGATCCCACACTGTGGTGAGAGTGCCATAAAGGCCACATTAAAAAGGAGTCATTGCAGCCTGACTCTCAGACCGCCTCCAGTGAAGGAGGAGGTCCAAGGTACCCCGTCAGTTGGCAACCTTCCAAACCACGGCTTTTAGCGCACCGTGATAGCTTCAAGCGCGTCAGATTGATTATAGTGAGGAAAATGCGCTGAGTCGTCGACCTCACTCTCCCTTCCCACTCCCACACCCCAGCCACTGTCCGAGCCGGTCAGTAGACTGGAGTGGGGAATGGGCGCGGTGGCTGACATGGTCGACTGACCATGCCTGCGCGCGCCACAGCACGACCTGGCCCCCCCATACACACAAACACCAGGATTTCACACAACGGGGGTTCAACGGCGTGTCTCTCACTTGCGTGAGAGTGCCGTGGAAGGTGCTGCTTCAGCCCATCCCCAGCCCACCAGTCCGCCACTACACACAACACACACACACACACAACGTGACGAACTGCGTGAACCGAGAGCGGGCCTCAATCAGCAACCTTCCTATCCACGACGCTTGACGTGTCGGGATAGTCTCGGACACAAGTCACCCGTGCAGCCGAAGCCGCATGGAGACCGAGTCGAGATGCACACTTTCCGCTTGCGTGGGAGGCGGCAGTTGAGTGCATGAGGTGTGTGAGGGTTGATGTCTGGTGGGGTGATGGTTTTAGGAGGTAGGGGGTGAGGGGATGTGTGGTGTGACCGGCGGTTGTCTACCGCAGGTCGTCGTGGATGCGCATGTGGCCGAATAGACCCATGCGATGCGTGAAGGTGCGAGGGCAGTGTGGGCAGTGGAGGCGAGTGCGGTGGGTGTAGGTTGGTGCTCCAGGCACTGGTTCGCCAGTCTCTGTGCGATGGATTCGCAAGTGACCCACCAGGCCGATGCGTGACGTGAAGGTGCGTGGACAATGTGGGCATGAGAGGTCGGCGGTGTCGGTGTCAGCTGTAGAGGAAGCAGTGGTGTTGGTGGTGGTGGCGGTGGTGGTGGTGGTCGGCGCGTGTGACGGTGGAGCGAGGATGGGTCTGGGCGTGGTGGATGTGTTGGATGTCGTGGCTGTATCGAAATTGTGGTCGATTCCGCTCTCGTGGATTCGCAAGTGACCGACCAGGCCAATGCGTGAAGTGAAGGTGCGATCGCAGTGAGGGCAGATGTAGCCCTGGCCCTCACGTCGGATGATGGAGGTTGAAGGGCTTGTGCCTGTTGTTGTGTCAGGTTCGGCTGTGGTGAGGTCGTGGGCGACAGACGCCGAAGCGGCCGTCGTTGTGGCAGTGAAGGAGGAAGAGGAGGAGGAAGGGGAGGAGTGAGGGGTGGTAAGGTCGGTGGCGTCGATGTCGGCTGGGGAGTGGTTAGTGGGTGCACAAGGTGGTGGATTGGGAGTGGGGCTCGGCGGGGTGGGTGTGTCAAGGCTGCGGTCAATTCCGCTCTCGTGGATGCGCATGTGGCCGGAGTGTCAGAGTTAGTTGGTGGCAGAGAGGGCGAGGAAGAGGCGGGCGGGGGCACGATGGCTGGAGCAGTTCGAGAGGTGCAGTTGGTTCGAAGATGTCCAACAAGTCCGATTCGTGCCCGGAATGTCCGGTGGCATCGAGGACACGTAGGGAGAGGTTGTGCGGCGGCGTTGCGGACTGGGCGAAGTTGTGATTTGCGGGCTTCGCGTTTCGCTTTGGCAGCGGCGATGCGGTTGGCTTCATAGATGGCAGCTCCCGTCTTCACTGTTCTCCTCCATGTCGGGCGATCGCGAGCGAGCTCTTCCCAGTTGGTCGGGTTGATTTGCAGGCGCTTCAGGGAGGACTTCAGGGTATCCTTGTAACGGCGAATTTGGCCTCCTTGACGACGAGAACCCGTCGCAACGTCTCCGTAGAAGAGTCGTTTGGGTAGTCGCTCGTCATCCATGCGCACCAGGTGGCCGCTCCAGCGCAGCTGCATTTGTCTCAGTATGGCGTAGATGCTGAGGATTCCCGTTCGTTCCAGTACTTCCGTGTCGGGGATTCGATCCTGCCAGTTCAGCCTCAGGATGCGACGGAGACAACTGAGGTGGAAGTGGTTCAGTCGGCGTGCCTGTCTCATGTACACCGTCCATGTCTCTGCTCAGTATAGTAACGTCGGCAGGATGACGGCCTTGTACATCTTCAGCTTCGTGCTCAGTTGGAGACCGTGGCGATTCCAAACTGTGTTTCGGAGACGACCGAAGGCTTGACTGGCTTTCGAGATCCTGCTGGCGACTTCGTCATCAATCTTGGTGT
Source organism: Spirometra erinaceieuropaei (assembly GCA_902702965.1). Taxonomy (NCBI): domain Eukaryota; kingdom Metazoa; phylum Platyhelminthes; class Cestoda; order Diphyllobothriidea; family Diphyllobothriidae; genus Spirometra; species Spirometra erinaceieuropaei. Next base: position 75,845 of record CACRXP010001339.1, read on the forward strand.
TTTGGGAGAGGGTACTGCCCAGATACGGGAAGTTCTCTACCACTTGCAGTTGAGTCCCATTCACGTTGATTTGCGGCGCTTTGGGGGCTGTGGCTGAGCTGGGAGGCGGCTGATGCATCACCACCGTCTTCTGCGTGTTGATAACCAGCCCAAAGTTCTCGCAGGCGGCGGAGAATAGGTCCATGCTCCGTTGCATCTCCACTTCTGAGGTGGTGTTCAGGG
>CACRXP010001339.1:76207-91857 GCA_902702965.1 Spirometra erinaceieuropaei
GGAGCAGCAGGCCGTTGTCGTTGGAGCCGCGGAGACCGTGAGGACCCAGCACTCCCCTCCAGGCAGTATGGTCTGTGCCGACGCGGGCGTTGAAGTCACCAAGGACAATCAACTTGTCCGCCTTCGACACAGTCGCCAAGAGAGCGTGCAGGTCCTCGTAGAACTTGTCTCTTGCGGCGGCGTCGGGGTTGCTCATCGGCGGAGCGTAGGCGCTGATGATTGTGGCGAATTTGCCCCCACCCCGCAGAGGCAGACGGAGGCTCATCAGGCGATCGTTGATACCCTGCGGCAAACAGGGTAGTCGTCCCACGATGTCGTTCCGGATGGCGAAGGCGACACCCGCGTCTCGCCGCTCTGCCTTGGGTCGACCACTCCAGAAGAAGGTGTAGCCGACACCCACCTCCTCCAGTTGGCCTTGTTCGGAGAATCGGGTCTCGCTGAGTGCGGCGATGTCCACCTTGTAGCGCGCCAGTTCTCTTGCCACTTGCGCCGTCCTCCGTTCCGGTCGGTTGCTCCTCGGATTGTCTAAAAGGGAACGAACATTCCAGGCTGCCAGAGTGAGCGGGCTCACCCTGCCAGTCTGGCGACTGCGGCGACGAAAAGTAGGAATAGGAGAAGAAGAAGAATAGGCTGGAAGAGGAAGAGAGTGATTGTTGTTGTTGTTTCGGTTTTGGCTGTTTCGACCGTGTGTTTTTTGTCTGCGGCCACGGCCAGCCTACAGACAGCGTGGTTCCCAGCGATCTTTAGGGCACCTTTTCTAGCCCCCTCCCCGTCGCGGGGGCAGGCAACGCATCCCTGAACAGGGCTGCCCGGTTATCCCAGACGGCTGCCGGACTCCACTATGGGCCACGACTTTTTGTTAGTGAGAGAACGACCCGAATTAGCCTGGGACCTTGGTGGTGAGGTGATGATGTGATGGAGTGAAGTAGGAGAGAGCATACACACTGCCTAACGCTATGGGACTTAGAACTAGAGTGGACAAGCGGACACAGTCACCAGTCAGAGACAAAATGATGGCACCACACAAAGTCAGGCACCGTAACACCTAGCTATTAGTAGAGAGTGGCATAGACTGACGGACAGACAATCGCAGCAGGCATCGAGGGAGTCGTTTAGCTATTAACAGACAGACTAACATATAAAGGGCAGGCAGCAAGCGCAGCGTACGACGCGGAACTTCAACAAACAAAAGGAAGAAACAAAGCAAGCGCACTTACCTGAGGGGAAACTTACCTGGTGGCCGCCTACGATGGTCCAGGCAGAGCCTCGTCTCGACGATGTCGACGCGAAGATCCATCCGGCCAGCGCAGACCACAGTACCGCGCGTGCAGGTGCACGCACGGATACCCTCACCTGGTTTAGCCCGCCGGTCGAGACGGTTGCCCGGGGTGTGGCCGCTGAGCAGCGCCCAGCTACGTGGAGCCACAGGTGAGAGCTGAGTGCCAGCAAGTGGACGCTAGGCGTAGTCTCACCTGCAAGCAAGTGAGCGACCACTACGACCTTCACGTGAACCCACCGCTGGACACCCCTACACCCCAAACATTTAATACAGACCTAATTTATTTGCAGGAAGGTATATATTGTGGGAAGTGGAGCCACAACTCTGAGCAGCTTCGATTGGGATTTAATCGGCGTGCGACCACAGATCCAAATTACTGGTGTAGTTAAATCTACGTCCTCAATGCTGGAACATTCCGCCATAGGGGTGCCTTGAAAACTCGCTGGCTGGGGTACCTTTTCAGATCAAGTACACCGGTAGATGCGCTTAGAAAACGAGAATACCGTTAAGCATATTGATTTTTACGCGAAAATAGCAAGCAACTCAGCATGGACATTTTTCAGGCAGTACTGGGTTGTCGATTTAGAGAAAAAGTGTTCGCATTTGGGATCGTCAGCGAAAATAAGGAACCTAATGTGCATAACTGCCGAGGGAATGTAACTAATGTGGAGCAAAAACAGAGGACCTAACACAGAACCTAAGATGACACCGCTTGCAAAATGGTTCTCAATGGAAAATGAGGACCCCAATAAAACCTTATACCTGCAATCCTATAGACATGACTGAACGCAGTTAGTAAGGAAAGTGTTAAGTCTAGCGTCTCCAGTTTGACTTAGGGTCGACAGCATGAAGCAATATCGAAGGCTTTGCTAAGATTGAAATAAATAACGACCACAGGTAGATGATTGCTAAGAGGAGGAGTGAGTCGATCCAGGAGAGACGTGCGGCGCGTTTCTCAAGACCGATCGGACAAGAAGTCAGATTGGAAAGAGTTAATTACCCGATTGGCCATGCAGGAATCATTGATCTTTGTCGTAATTGTTCTTTCGACAGCTAAGCGACCGAGGGCGTTTTACGAACACCCCCATAATTTTGAACACTAGAAAGAAAGCCAGATTAAAGTATTAGAATAATAATAATAATAAAATGTTTCCAATGATCTGGAACGAAGCCAATCTTGGGAAAGATTGGAAAGAATTTGCTCGGTAGAGGGGGAAATCTCCAAGCATTCTATTTTCAGAATTCGGAAAGTTGCCAATTCCAATTGATTATGATTTAGTAGGTCAGTTTATCTGTTTCCGAACACTCGTAGGGTCAAGAATAATGACGGTTAGGAACGCATTTGAGACGAAAGAATCGAGGAGTTGAGGTTCGTTTCAAATGTTAAATGGTTGGCAAGGACTGAGTTCAACAATTCAGCCTTACCAAATCATCCGTAAAAAATTACTGCTGTAATTAAACAAATGAGGAATGGCTTCGTGGGACTCAGCCGACGGTCCGAGATGGAAGGTCTGAGTAACAGATCAGAAAGATTTGGGTCACTAAAAGTCAAAGACTCCCTTCACCTATGTCGTGTAAGACCCATTTTCGAAGTCAGTTCAGATATTTTAGCGATGTCTTAGTGAACCGACAGGGAGCTCTTGGATGGATCTATAAGATTCTTTCGTATCTTTTAGTCTGTTTGTGAGGAAGTGCGGGAAAGCGGAAGAAGGATTAAAAGTTTTCAACATCTTCAGTGGAATATAACGAGAATACTTTCTGTTGGAACTGTAACAAATCAGGGAAAAGTCTTCGCTGTTATGGAAAAAGTATCGTGGTAATCTAGTGTGTTTGCGAAGTTATTTACGGAGTCTCCGTCAACATGAGTAAAGTCAGGGGGGTTTCCTTCTGCTGCGAGCACTGCAGAAAAAGAAACTGCATGACGACAATAAATAACTGCATGATCGCTTAAAAAATATCACGGCGAAAAATCACAAATTAAGATCGGAGGTCATCGCTAAAAATTAAATCTAATAGACGATCGTTTTGGTGGCTTATTTGACTAACTGAGGCCATTTTGAAAAATTCTTTATGTCCACAGGCGTTTGAAGTTTAGTAGGGGAAGTATTTTTATACCACTCAATTTCTGGCAAACTTCAATTGTCTGCGCCTGTCTGGATGCCAGACTGCGTCTTTCAGTCCTTTCCGAAGAGTTCATAGAACTGGCTTTCCGTGCGGAGTAACAAAAAGGTTATATAAACAGCCAATTATCCCCTAGCCATTTGGCGGAAGGATGACTGAAATAAAACAGACATTTTCCGAAAACGCTGTCTCAAGGCCGGGCGCAGGTGGCCGCGAGGGATACGATCGCGCCCTTCTGTGTAGTCGAGCAAGGTCATCTGCTTCATAAGAGCGTGGATATGCAGGTTGTCACTTGAAACCAGTTCAAACAAGTTCAGGAGGTTCGGGGCACATTTAAAGCTCATAATGGTTTCGTAGGTATGGATGGGATTATCGCACATCTCTCTGCAGTCTAGGGAAATCCAAGTAATTTCGGTCGGTTGTACTTCACTTGATAACGCGCACGATTTTCATTATCATCGTAACCCTCACCTGATGTCTTTCGGGAAGCTGGTAATCCTTTTTAGACTACGGATGTCAGACCCGTACGGCGTGCACCAAGTAGCTCCGAACACGGACTCCATAGTTCTAACAAATCATTGTCCATTTGACATGTGCAAAGTTCGTTCTCACCACCAATAGCACCTATTTCACTCCTACGACTGCTTTACACAGTTTTGTACGGTTTACGCAGGAAGGGTACTAGAACACCGAGGTTCTTCTGATAATCAGCACTCAATAAAGGACTTTCATGGCGAAGAAATCAGAAAGAATGCCTTTCTTTGATCGATATTCTAGCACGGATTCGTACAATCATGCACTTAACACCACCCATACGTCGAAATAAAAGAACGGACAGCTATGCATTCATTGCGAGCTATTTCGGAGTGTGTGTGTACCTGCACCAGAGCTGATGACTCTATATCGTTCGCGATGGCCAACGAACTTGAATGTGCTGTCCTGTTGGTTTTAAGTCTGTGTCTCGACCCGACGCTTTTAGCTAACGGGACATGCGCAAAATGTCGTCCCTAGCAAAAAATCCTAAAAAGGTGATCCTTAAGCAAATTAATGGGTATCTCATTAGCTTCTAAACTCTAGTCAGAGTAGAGTTTGACCTGAAAAATCCTACGAAGCGTGCCATTTAGCTTTCCTAAATCTAGCCACTTTGTAATGAACAGCAGTCAGTGATAGCTCTCTACTTTGATCTTAGCAAAGCGTTTGACAAGTTGTCACATAGGTGTGTTTTAGTAAAATCGGAAGTCCTAGACATCCAAGCTGCTCTACTCGACTTCGTTGGGTCCTAGCGATCCAGTCTCTGTGAGAAAGTCATGGTTGATGATAGATATTCGATGCCTCACTCGACCGCGAGTAGCGTACTTTAAAGCCGTGTTCTGGATCCGCTACTCTTCCTTCTTTACACCAATGAAATTTCAACTGAAGGGAGAAATTCGCGAACATTGGTTTATGCCGATGCCATTAAGTATGCTTATTCATATTCTAAGATCACCGCGATTGTTTTCGGTTAAAAAACTAAATCCGACCTAAGAAGCTGGTGGAAGTGGAGTTCAACATGGCAGACGGAAGTTCATTCGTCCGCGTGCAGCTTCATATCTTTTTGTTCGCTTGTTTAAGCAAACGAGTTGAGATTGCAGCAAAAACCTGCGGGGCGTGAATAAAACTGCAACGCGCAGGACATCAGCCAGCCATGCGTAGGGGAGGGGGAATCAAAGGGGCGGTGTATGAATGAAAGAAGGCCCATTATTGATCATTACCAGGGAAGTGCGAGGTCGATCACGTGATCAACCTCCTTACAGAGCTCCGATTTTCTCCTGTGTATCGCAGCAGCCTCTGCAAGGCGCAGAAGACGCCCATTCGCCGCATATTTGGACCTTAAATACAGCTTTTGGTTCCCCGTATGACCCGTTTCCACCCGGTGCTTCGTAAATAAATTTCCATGAAGCTTATTTTTCGCCCATAGCAGCCATATTCGGCAGTGTTCAGCTGACCGTACTGCCAACTGTCTTCACATACGCCCAATGCATTCGCATCCACGACTAGAACTATACTCTTAGAGGCCGTCTGATCTGGAGCGCATGGGTAGAATGTCTTTAGTTGGTCTAACTTAAACAGCCATAGTAATGCTTAAGAATAATAAGTTAGTGCAGGCGTACGTCCATTTGATCGTGCGCCGAAGTCGTCGCTTGCTCGCGTTTGACGCCTTATCACCCTCAAAACGGAGGTAGATGTTCACAGGCTGTTTTAGCACGGATCTCTTTGCAGGACTTTCTTGCATGGGATGCCGACAAGTGTCAATGAATTTCACTGGATGTCTTTTTCCAAAAAAAACGTTCTCCAGAAAACCGGTTTCGCCACCGATCGTATCCAAAGTACAGATTCAAGTGTCTCTACTAAACAGCAACCTAATTAAATTCCCCTTTTCCTGAAGTGGAACAAAGCTAAAGACGTGCAAGTCCTTTTCTTTCGCGGTAGCCTTTCGATATATGGATCACCGAGTGGAACCATCCGCCCGCTTACGTACTAATAAGAATGGCAGGACGTAATTATTCTTATGCTTGACTGTAAATTTGATCTTTTCACGAGTTTTGTTCGTGGCCTTGGTTAGTAATTCGCCGTCCCCTGGGTTTCTATATTGGCGCAAATGTCATTCACATATCACTTATAGAATGCGTCTCTCTGTAAGTTTTCGGCTAATTTTAGTTCAAGGTTTGACATGGAAATGTCCGCTAGGACTGCCCCAACGTACCGCCCATAGCTACACCGTCTATGCTTCGTTGGACAAGAAATGCACATTCTTCTTCTCTCACCGGCTGGTTGAGGGATGGAACAAATTGCCGAACTCCGTTGTCTTAGCGGAAAACGTCGAGACTTTCAAAAGAAGACTAGATAAACTTATGCTTGATGGTCAAACATTTACATGATATCAATGACTGATATAACTGCTATGTAAATATCTGCATGTTTTTTTTCATACGTCTATCTGTAAATAGGGTTTTCCAAGGCTCTGCCTCTATCCCTCATATATACTGAATTATACTGAATCTGCTCCAGTTCCCGCGGTAGCCCTGGTGCCAGACATGTTTCGTCTGGATGTGCATAAATTATAATCCATTTAAAGCTGCGTTCCTTATGTAACCCGCCAAACAGACCTGAACCTAATCCAATCGAGTTATAGCCAACTGAACGGAGATCCCTTACAATCCTTTCATATCGTGAAAAGATTGGACTGCGGCCTGACCTTCGAGGACGTTTTTGACTTCATTACAACGACCAACCTCCGAGGTCACCCGTTAAATCAGCGCACCCAACAGTCGAGGTTGGACGCCCAACAGTTCTCCTTATTTGTCAGAATGGTCAAACCATGGAATTGTCTCTCCGCACATGCTGTGATGTCGCCGTCGACACAAATCTTTCGAAGAAACCCTGGCATATAACTGCTCCGAAGTGGGTATAAACGATGAGAGACCGAGCTCAACACCTGACACTCATGCTCATTTTGCCATACTGCTATGGGTCGTCTGAATTATAACAACCCATAAGTTTTCTCCGTATACGATATTCAGTTTTGCGATGTAAATAGGGCACTCAAAGGCTCGCGACTATTTCCCTCAATAAACTGGACTGAACTGAACAGCGGCACATTCGTTAGCAGGCTCTGCACGTCAGCAAGCTTATGGATGTACTCTGTAAATTTTGGTAATTCAGCACATCTGAAAATTAGAAAGTGCTTTTTTTAGTGTAGGCAGCAAGGTCCAGCCTGTTTGGGTCGATTTGTTGTACTAAACACTGGACGAGTTTGTGATGCAGCGAATCTCTTATCAATAAAATTAGTCCAAGCTGTGCTCCTAGGTTGTGCAATTTGAGCAGCCCGTATAGTCTAGGAATATGGGAACCTGTATGCCAAGACATGCGGCCGCATTTTTTATTATTATTTGCTTTTCGATTAATGGTTTCGTCTTTTCCCAATAAGGTCTTCCGGTGCTTTTCTCTCTTCGTTCCAAAGAGATTTGGAGAAAAAATATCGGGAGTCACTCAATATCACCCCCATGTTATGCAGGTAATCAGTCTTGCTTAAAATCACGACATCGCGTCCTTTCTTAGGTCTCGAGATAACAACATCAGCACCCTGATGTAGATCATTTAGAGCCGATTGGTGTTGCCTTATTAATAGTGAGTGCTGAGTAAATATTATTTTACAAGGCAAACACTGTCCTCAATTTACGAAGAGTCCTTTCCGTGTCTCTGTGTAATTTTCGAGTTTTCGTTATAGGGATTCCTCCGCAAAACTCATGAAATTTTGTGAGTTGGAATATCTACTGCTTTTTCAACATATATTAAAAACTCTCCCGTTTCTTAAGAGAATAGACTAAAAACTTGTGTGTACGCCTTGCGGCTGCGTTCTTTATTTTTCTAGTTTATTGTAAGGAAATTGGGGAACAGTAGAATCCGAAGAGATAGGCTTTGGACTTTCGAAGTGTCCTTCTGAGATTTAATGGCAGATAACACATGCTTTACTTGTTCAAACAGAAGCTCTCACATGAATTTTTACAATTCCCTACTTTCATTTGACTGTTAAAACTCTAGTGTTACTACTGCCCCTCGACGATGATTTTGGCGGATTTAAATGCCATGTCCCCATTTCAACATCAAGCGGTCGGTTGACAATAAGGTGGATTCTTACGCTTTTACCACTTTCTAGTGGCTAAGTCGGTGGCTAAGTCATGACCGCATCTCCCCGCGCTTTGATAACCGGCTCAGCCTCCAATATTCCTTCCTCAGCTGAACTCTAGGCGCAGTGCTACCCATCGCGTTAGATTCCTCCTGTTTCGCCACCTTGACGGTTGCTCCTACTCTAGTCCCAAAAATATTACGAACGCATCTGCAGCGAATAGCTTCGACCACTTTAGGGATTCTACCTTGACGATGGACATTTTGAACACTTATATACATTAACCTGCAAGGCCGGTCCGTCACATACACGCTTACCTTCCCTTGAGCCACAGATTTTTCTCCTAAAAACTAGTTAAATTACCCTCAGTTTAGTTTTTTTAAAATAAACTTGAAGGTTTTTTACTGTTTTTTAAACGTTTTTCGTATCAGACTTCCTTTCCTATGGACAAAGCAGAGCCCTGTTCAGTGTTTGCGTACTCGTTCCAGAATTAACTTAAAAATTTATTTTTATTTACTATGAAAGTGCCCTTATGGGCGCTGATTAAAACAAGTTATATAGTTATGTTTGTAATAAACTCCGCTTTACCTCAACAAATCCTGCGTCCCAGAGAATGGCTAACTTGTCCAAGAGTAGCATTGATGCATCACAAACATGCTTATCTCTTTTATTTCGGCGGTCCCGTCGACATAGTATAAAATTTTCACTGAACAACGATGCATCATTCCCACGTTTCTTTTAGGCAGGTGACATCAGCGTAATATACCTCAAATTTAGTTATCTCCTGACTACTGGATATGCATTTATATCGACAAAGCAACTGTCGCTGGATAGGAGGGAGGCGTATTGTGGTAACAATAAAACGTGCTTTTTGAGAGTCCTGCTTGTCCCTAGGGAGAAATGGCGAAAGTAACTGAATGCGGGATAGCGTGCCTGTAAATATGGCAGTGTTCACCTACACGAATCAAACTTTATACAAAAAAGTTGGATTACGTGCTTGGTTATTGTATTTACTTGTGGTATTGTAGTTAGAATTAGTACTTCTGCTTTGGAGGTAAGGTACCGCGCAAATGCGAAAGTTACCTACTTGATATGCTATTGTCATTCTGACGATAATTGAGAAGTCCGACTGTTTTTGTGTAGGCAGAGGCCACTGACACGTGCTCCTAACATCCATTTCTCCTTGGTCTCCACATTTTATATTTTTCCTCGGGGTGGAATAAGCATCGAACGTTTGGTCGAGGTGAAGTGTTGTGTTTTGTTCGAAATTACTGTCGAGACTCCCATGCCTAAGGGACTTTTGGTTTATACATTAGGACCAGCAATTTGCATTGCAGGTTATCTATTTAGTTGTGACGCCTTAGTAATTAATCTGTCGTCTTTTGATACGACTCGAACAGACTCAGCCTAGATTATGTGTAAGGGAGTTAAATGTCCGTTGATTAAGTCTGACTTTCAGAGCTTATTCAACAATCTCTTCTATGTCTATTATACACACATTTGTCTCTACAGCCTCCAGTATTATAAACAGCTTTGCGCTAAACGCTACTGGATGTATTTGCTATTATTAATGTTGTCTTTGGAACCGATTATATTCAAAGTGCTTGCAACATTATTTTATATGCAGGTATGCGACATCACTGGGTATAAATAATAAAAGGCTTTGCCTGCAGCACTTAAACACATCTGTACGTAGATAAAGGGGCAGAAAAAAGTTTCAATACATTTATCGTTGTGTCCGACCCAAAATACATTCGAAGGGAGACAAAGCAGCCACCAGCACGTTTGGTACCAACAAAGGCTTAACCATAGTTAACCAAAAGGACGACTTGCGACTCAACCAGTCGTGAACCCTGCCATACATCCAATTAAAGGCCGGGGAAACGGAAAAAGAAAAATCGGTCAGCTCAAGATCGCCTAGCACGGCCAATCTTTTGGGTTAGTTCGTTGTTCAACATCAAATGTCTTGGCGTTGGTGAGCTAAATAAGCTCTCCGGAGAGTAGGAATCATAGTAAGCCTAAGGCGGCGAGCCCCTTCACTTCGTCGAATTATCATTTTGTATTTTCAACATTGCATAATCACGCAAGCTGTCCTGAAATCTGTTCTAACTTGCAAATATTCATAAAACTTTAAATGGTACTTCCAATGCGCTATATATAATTAAAATTCGATTGATTTGGTTCATAATTTAGTACTATTTGCCGGATAAGCACGGACAGTTAGTGGACACATTAGAAAAGCTCGAGATAGAGGTCGGCATTTTTAGAGTCCAAATCCATGATTTGCCAGCAGGCATCTTATCACCATAAGGCTAACGAACTATAATCTATAAGGACATGTCAAGAGTCCTTACTGAAAGGGCTATCAGCTGACAAGAAAACTTGGCCCTCCTCCAGAGTGAGAGCCAGTCTGCAACTCTAAACTTTGACAACCTGATTTCAGCCTAGATATTTCAGATCACCTAGTTTTACTTGACCTTGTACTGGCCTGACAAGAATTTATCAAAACGAAGCATATGAACTCCATCAAGTCTTTCGAATACTGCCATTGGAATTTTTGTTACACATGGTGAATTGCAATCCGTTAACCTTGAACGGCACTGTCGCACGGCAACGACCTACAACCAGTACTAGATGCACACTTGCGCAACCTTTTAAAATATGCAATTTTTAAAAAGGAGCCATTTAAAGTAGAAACTGTTTATCTTTGAATAAAGCGTGGTTCTAAATTTTCTGTTATAAGATGCTAGTAAATAATGACGTTCTACATAGTCAACTCATTGAGTTAGACAACATGTGTTCGAAATATTGGCATAAGTCCTATATATTTCCGGCAAGTACATCCTAATGTGATAACATAATATCGGCAAAAATTTACCACCTAAACACTCGCATTATGTTGGCATAACCATGTCAGATTTATGACCTGGACTACATCTTATCAGTGTATCTACATTTAATTATAATACTCCCGGGATACAGACCTGTATTCAGTAACAACCCGAAGTCGTCCTCCGTTTTGCTTATTCATGTTGTTAGTTTTTTGCACGGCAGGTAATGGTTTAAAGACTTCTAGGCGCATGTATGTAATGAAATTGGATCCAGAGTCACTGGGTATTCTACTTACTAGCTAGTTATTCTAGAATAACTGAAATTGGATTATATATTCAGCCGATTAGCTGCTGGATGCGGACCTCGCTCAGTCTTCGAACGTGCAAGTGGGATGAGTTTGCTACTACTAAAAATGAGAATTCTTTCCAGTCCCGCCTCGGTGAGTGCTGAAAGGTACTTCTGACAGATTAAACAGATCGTGGCGTACTTGGCAAGACAGGCAGTCGGGCTATTTATAGACATTTGTCGGGTCAGTTGGTATGCATGAACTGTAGCATATCGTAAAAACAGTTGTTGATGCCCTAATTTAGACGTCAACCTTTCACCGGGGACGGCACAGAGGTGGTTAAGCCAAGACGACCGGTCCACGACTCCATAAGTACTTGTCTGAAACTCCGTATCCAATCATTATTAAAAGACATCAGACTCAAAAGTACTTGTGTGTCTGTTGCGATTTTCAATCAACCCAGCTATCAGCAAGCACCAGGCGTTCATCCAGTCAGCCCTCCGTCTGTCACGTCTCAAGCGAGACAAGTCGTATTCATCGAGGTATTGCGAGTTCCTGGCTACTCAAAATATATATCTCACAGTAGACGGGTATGCTTTTTATCATTCACGTTAGTACCTCATACATTGTGTAAATGATTGAAATTTACTAATCCATCGATGGCGACTAAATAATGGACAGTCGGAAACACAGCTCAACACATTTTTGCTTAATTCTGGTGATTCTTAGGTACACATATACCTAAGAATGTGCCATATAACATATCGACTTCACTTTTTGAGAAAAGCGCGTGGATATTCTTCGACCTGATGCAATAGGTTTTGACGCTTGAGGAAGTCTAATCCACGAAATTTAATTAGATCAGAAAAATTAAGTAAGAAGCAATAAAAATTATAATTCTACATAAGTAACACTTCGAACCGCAAATTTCCTACCGTCAGTTAGTCGTAAAAGGAGCCTTGTCTTTGATAAAATTTCGGCTCTGTGGTCCTTAATTTGTGTGTTTCTGGGGAACTCAATTGAAATGGTGATGGCATTCAACCGAGCTGCTGCGTTCGAAGGTCTTTGGAGATTAATATCACTACAGTGCTGTCACAAGAATATGGTCAAAACTCGGTTTCACCAGATTCGTTGTCAAATGATCTGGAGTTTTTTATGGCGTATGATCAGCTTCTCAATGGCCGAAACAAATAGTTGCAAACGGGAATTTGCATACGCTCAGAAAGCAAATGTCTTGATCAGAAAACTATCTAATACCCCATTCAATCACAAGCTATAGGATCAGAAGTTGAAACCCAATCGTCTAACCTGATAGCTTTCAATCGCTGATTGAAGTGATAGAATTCTGTGGTCCTTCGCATTATGAATATTTTTACAAAATCTTCACATGTACTTTTCACGAGTGCTCTGAGGTCGACAGCAATGAGGTCACCGACCTTCCACACACTCATATGCATTTCGACGTATTTTTTAAGGACTTATATTTTTAATAATCCGTATCAAGAGTTTTTCCCACAAATTTCGACGGACGAAAGATGGAACCGGTAGGAACTGAACCGGTTTGTTTGCTTCAGCGGAAGCTAGTAATGGTGTGACAATAAAAACATTGGTCCTTGATAACCCGCCAAATGGCGTCTCACATTAACATTGCAAAACCAAGACTTCCTTTAAACTTTTCAGTAAATATCTCAAGGTATTTGTCGTTTAGCCTAACGTGGCGACTGTTTTATATCTGCATGAAATATGTCGTTGTCAACTTCCGTGAATATACCAGTTCAGCAGAAACAATACAAAACGCCGCATCCGTTGACGAATCGGACGGTCAGCCGACTACTTTATGGTCATGGAGTTGTCACGACTTTCGTGTGCACCCATTGAATAACCGCCACACCAGAACACAGATCATAAGCGATGAGACAGCCTTGAGAATGCTAAAAGTCGCAATGTTCGAGTTCGCCTGTGTTCCAGGTGGCTCTCCGTCAGTTACACGCAAATTCTTGCTTGAACGTATATAAAAAAGACAATAGGAAACTAGTGGTTGCTCGTACTATTTAACATGTGTTTTGTCAGTTATCAAATAAATTGATCGTTTAGCTGATCGGCGGTTCAGCTCTCGATTTAAAATGCAACGTATCTATTAATCATTATTTTAAAAGAAGAAGTCCCGATGCACAAAACTTTACCAGTATTAACTACTTCACTACTCAATCAGATTTAAATAGATTAGTCAGACCGTGGTCTTCATGACACCCCAAATGTTGAACTGCGTAAGCAGGGACCCTCAATTACATCGCGTGCTTCGTTTTCCTTAATTTGATCGAAACCAGTAAGCGCCCACCTCACAATTCTCGCATTGATGACGAGGGCAACACTTATGTCAGATAAATTCTGATAAAACGTTTTCACTGTAAATGCATGCCTTACTTTACATTTTCTAGGTCTTTTGTCGCCTATGGACCCATTTACTTCGAAAGTTGTCTACCCTGTTCTGGCCTCCGCCCCGTACGACCTGATTCTCCGGTTCAATATCTGTTACTCCGTCCTCTTCTTTTTCTCTGAATACCTCATTTTCCTGTTCAAGGGCCTGCACCTGCCCTACGATGGAGTCGTTCTAGTCAGTGAAGTCGTGTACCTCTTAGTCCTCTCAGCTGTTGAGGCAATTCGACTGAGGTTTGCCGTCGCCGGAAACTTCCTTGAACGACCGTCCTCTACCCTAACCGCTGTCGCTCTGTTACTTATAAATGTGGTTGGTTGTGTTTGGGTGGCAATTTGGCAGACCTACATTCTCTATCTGGAATTGATATTTGCAGTTGGCCAGCTGGCGTTCTATCTAGCTGAATTTATCTGCGGCTTCGTTGCTTTTGGCACCTTTCTAAGAGCACAGTGAATAAAAGTGCATTTTGCACAAAACCAAATTTCTGACACCACCCATAACTAACCCTATCTGATTAGGAATGCGGAAGAACCAACCGTCAAGCAGCAAAAGCGTGCGGACACTTCCGTTGAGACATGCAAGAGAAGTCTGTTTTTTGAAAACGAGGAGGCAAGTGATTGTTCTCTCAAAACGAATGGATTGGTTATGGGTTCCTAGAGAAAGCCAAAACTCTACAAGTTCATGACCCATTTACCGAAACCTTATGCGATGATATACTATAACGTAACGGCAAAACCGCCCCCGTTTATCAAATATGCCGCTCATGACAGTGAGAATTTTGGAACTACTGATTTAATTGACTGCTTGTGCCAGTCTTAATCAGAAATAAGTACAACCAGACATTATTGCAGTTCTACTAACTCCACTTTCTACCAGGCGTCACTGTCTTATTAGCTTAACAATTTGTTAAGTGCCTGAACCACAATTTTTGTCAAATACTTCGGAATGAATACAGCGCCTCGAGCTGGCTACGAGAAGATAAGCAATCTGGCAATTTGAAGTCTGCGTCGAGAATGAATTTTGCTTCCATCTTCAGCGTTGAGATTTGAAATACGCCTCAGGGGATCCCTATCCGCATCCGAGTTTCGCTGATAGAATGCCACTTCCTACCAGGGTCGAAGTGGCCAAGTAGTACTGGAATGCAGAGACTATGGTCAAATATAAATGACGAGTAAAGCGCGCGCTCACATGATATTTCGAAAGTCGCCAGCGAAGAAGTACACCCCGTGCTCCACGACGTGGACGCAGTAAAGATGGCTTGCACAGCATTTACTGCACCCTCTCCTCCCCCCACTGGGATCTGGTGGTAAGATAAGAGGCGGGCTTGAAAGCAGTGACTGGCGAAGCTACACAGTCCGTCTCCATATGGTGCACACCATCTTGTCTCCGCTCCAGATGTGGCAGGTCATATTAAGGGTAGCTCGGATCTCGCGTGGGTGAGGAATGCGTAGACTAATAGTGAAGATAGATTCTCCATGTGTAACTCGCTCCCTCTTCTCTCCCTCCAATGTACCAGTAGACTTTCCAGGTCTGTCAGCCAGCTGGCGAGGGCGTGAATGCCTACGCGTAATGCGTGTCATCCCTTCTATACATGACAGAAGTTGTAGACTCGCGCGGACTCCGTGCAGCCGGGCTGTGGCGTGTTGTAAGCCAATTTAACCCATTTTCCCCAACGCAGCTGCGACTCAGCCTTTTCATTCCCTTGTTCGTCCCACACCAAAGCCATCACCGGCGGGGCTGTTTTGCAGCGTTGAAGGCAAGTCCATAGGGCCGGTACATAACATGGATACGACGCATCACCGCCTCGCCTGTACTAATGGTCGTGAACCGAAAGCTCGCCAAGGTATGCTGATGTAGTTGAGGGTGAGGTGGCACAGATATCTACGTTTTCGCAACTTCTCAATGTCTGTATTGTGGTACGTCAGTTATGAACCTTCGTCAGAACACAACTCCGTTTATAAGCCACAGGTTCGCTGCACTTATAACGTAGGAATTCGACACTGTAGCATTTCCGGGGGCAGAAGTCTGTCCG
>CACRXP010001340.1:0-17372 GCA_902702965.1 Spirometra erinaceieuropaei
GGGTTCACGATAGCAGATCGATGCGTGGTGCCGAGACTGGTAACGCCCATGGGTCGGACCATATTCTCGTCCGTACACGCTTAAAAGTTCATCTCTCATCCGCGCCAAAAATACCACGTCCTCGACGCCTCGATGTCGCGAAAATCCGGCAAGCCAGCACTGCCGAGACCCTAAGCAGAGAAATCCGGACCTGTTTTACAACCTGGGCCGACGGAGAAGTCAGTAACCAGTGGTTGTCACTGAAGACTTCAGTCTATGGGGCAGCTGAGAAAATCCTTGGATACACCCAGCGACGCCGCAGTGACTGGATCAGCGGAAGAACCCTGCAGTTGTCTGCTCAGACGGCTAGAGCCAGGTCACGTAACGATGACTACTTCCGCCAACTTCGGAAGATGACGGCAAAATCGGCCACGGATGGCCGGAAGCAATATTGGGCTGAAATAGCGACCTCCATGGAACTGGCCTCGAACGTTGGTGACACTCAAAAGCTCTACCGTCTAATTCGCCAAGTTAGCGGTAAGCCCTGTACACTGAGTGACTGTTCGCGATGTGAACGGCGGCTTTATTGCTGACAACTCGGCCAAAGTCGAGCGCTGGCGTGAGCACTTTGAGCACCATCTCAACTTCGATACCCAACCTACCTCGCCCTTGCTCTCCTCCTCAGCGGAGTTTCTTCCCTCTCCTACCTATGCAGTGCCATGCGATTCCCCCTCCGAGGGAGAAGTCGCCGATGGCATACGAAAGTTGCGCAGCAATAAGGCACCCGGAGAGGACGGTATACCCGCTGAAATCTTCAAGTCTTGTGTCGACACTCTGGCGCCCTGGCTCCATGAGGTGATTGAACGAGCGTGGAGGGACGAGGTTGTTCCTGATGACTGGGGCTTAGGAATCATTGTACCTATCCTCAAGAAGGGAGATAAGACGAGATGCGAGAACTACCGCGGTTGTATCCTGTCACCCATACTGTTCAATTACGCTACTGACTGGATCTGACGTAAATAGCAATGTTCTCACGAACTAACGAGTTATATCTCACGAGCCCATAGCCTTAAAGGCAGCAAGTAAAACGGAGCAGTGAATAATA
Organism: Spirometra erinaceieuropaei; assembly: GCA_902702965.1. Lineage (NCBI taxonomy): Eukaryota > Metazoa > Platyhelminthes > Cestoda > Diphyllobothriidea > Diphyllobothriidae > Spirometra > Spirometra erinaceieuropaei. Next base: position 1,085 of record CACRXP010001340.1, read on the forward strand.
TAGAGATTTTGAACGTTAAGAAAACTGACAACGGACCACGACAGAGGAGCACGCTAGCAAGGCGGGTCGTACAGGTGCGTCGTTTTTCGTCACATTCGAACAGGCAATGCGCTCAAAGAAATGGGGCTAAATTGTCAAAGGCAAATTAGTTAGGTACCTCATCACAGATACTCGGGAGGGCCCTACACGAGAGTGACGGCGTTGAGTTTGCACCCGGACATCGACTGACTGATGTTGACTATGCCGATGATATCGCCTTACTTGCTTCAAGTTTTGGTGATCTGCAGTCTATGGTGTCACGGATGAAAGAGGTCGCTAAATCGGTCGGTTTGTCCATAAACGCTGGGAAGACCAAAGTGTTCTCAAACTGCATCCCTGACCAGGAGAAGGCGCCCCTCGGGATTGATGGCTGTCAACTTGAAGAAGTAGACAGTTTTAAATACCTTGGGGCGAGGCTGCTGCCAAATGGACAGAGTAAGGACGACATTGTCTCTCGAATCGATGCCGTCCGTTGGGTTTTTTCAAGCCTTCGGAAATGCCTGTGGAACCGACCTGACCTCTCCATCGCCACTAAGATTCGCGTGTACCGTGCATCTGTCCGGTCTGTCCTTCTCTACGATTGTGAATGCTGGGCTTTGCGTGTGAAGGACGAGCGAAGACTGGAGGTATTTGACCACCACTGCTTGAGGACCATTCTTCGAGTGAAGTCCACCGACTTCGTCTCAAATGAGACAGCCCGCGCTCGTTGCGACAAAATCGCAAGGATAACCCAGACCATCCAAGAAAGACGACTGAAGTGGTTCGGACTTGTTCTTCGTCGCCCATCTCAGGAGCTCAGTGTTACTGCCCTCTATCCGGCACCGTTGCCCCATTGGAGGCGTCGAAGAGGGGGTCAGTTCAAAACATGGCTCGACACAGTTTGTCAAGACATGGTGGTTCTTGGACCTTCGGTATTCGGTCTCCGTCGTTGGCGAAGGGAATGGGTTGAGCTGTTCAGATCTGCTGCGGCGGATCGTCACGCGTGGAGAGGTACAGTTCGGGACATCATCGAGGCCGGCTAGATCAGGCATGATCGCAGCCGTATCAGGTACAAGTACAAGTAATTGTGTACGGCGCCTCTAACCACTGAGCCACGGGCCTGCTGTTCTGTTGTTTGCAAACGGGAATATAAACTTATTCCGGAAAAACGTTCACCGACCGGAATCGCTATGCGACTGCCTGCGAGGTCTCCAAATCGACCTCCAAGGCACAAGGGGATGGGCGCATTCCTTTACCTGACCAGCGAGCGCCCCTCCACCATAACAACGGCAAGACTATAGTTTGAGGCCTGGGTTACTTACTCCAGGGAGCAATCGTGCTATAGGAAAACAGCTGGAGATATTTATTTGTACGTGCCAGAGAAAGAAATAGACCTCGCGGTGGCTGTTGCGTGAGGGTAGTAAAGATGCTTTAAGGTGATCGTCGGAGTAAAAGTATGACAACGTAATATCTTTTTGACAATTCCTGCAAAGGGGCATTAAATTCATTTACCATTACCATTAAACGACAGAAAGTGTCCCTTTTAATTGATGGCAATATGGAGGATCAAAATTAGTGATATCATAAACTTGGTAAGATGCGGTTTGGTAGCCCTACCTGATGAACACAATACTGTTGGGGTTGGGGTTAAGGGTTTATAATTAGGGGTTAAGGCAACTATTTCTCAACTATTTAAAGTACAATCGCGCATTCCCAATAGCTTTTCTTTTGCATACAACTACTTGACCACGTCGCCTGTGCGTTCCCCGGCTCCACCTGTAAGAGTCTATTACCACCGGTTCCGTATTAGAGGTGACTGGAGTTTATTTCAGGTGGGCTACATAACCACACCCGACCATAAAGTTCTTAGATGTTCAGTTATTTTGCTCAACACACATCGGCCATAAACCATTCCCTTGCCCAACAAAACATTTGGAACAGTACCCCTGCTAGGTATACTATGATCGTTCATCAACTTTGTACGTCTTCTCCGAATATCCCTGGCTAGGGACGCAGAAAGACCCAATCGGAAAAATTTGGACGGTTTATAGATGTAATTCTGCATGTTTTTGGGCTACAATCAAGTCATTTAATGTCCTGCTTTGGTTTTCAACCTATCGCTGTTTGAGCACGAACTTCTATCTAGGCTCGAGGAAGCCTTGAAGACTGTTCGGAACCCTAGCCGTGACGATGACATCGAATCTCCAACAATTTACTGTTAAGCTGTTGCCAACAAACGTGGCGTGGTTTTCTATACATCAGGAAGGAGCGAGAGTTGGCAGTCAAAACCATAGTAAGCCAAGCTAGTCGTAGGCATTGGTGCGTAAGCCACACCCTCACGTGGTTCTCTGACCCATCCACCCGTCTTCACATCCATCTTGGTTTTCATAAAGTGCATGTTCGACACATCTGGCTGCGGAACCAGAGGTCTGACTAGCACCCTCGAAACGACGGGAAACCGCCGTGGTGGCACGTAGTTGGTTGAAGGTAGCACATCCAAGCAAACGTCCAGGTGAAAAGTCATGGAGTTCGGGTCCGCTGTGCGTTGACGGCAGGGATCAGTGAACGCACACCTCCTTAGCAAAGTTGCATCTATTGAAATCACGTCCTTGTATGATTTTCGTACATCTCAGCTGCTCGTCGATACACCAGCCCGAAATGACGATCTGCTTCGTTGAGACCGTAAAATGGGGTTCACTGGAACGACCAGTCATCTGAACAGACGCCGACGGTCAGCGGAACTCACCTAAGGTGTTGCATAAACCGACAGGACACAGGAAAGATCGGACGATTAAAACGGCGAAGACAGTTGACTGCAGACACCGTGTCGCCCTGCGCCACACTACAATGAGACCGTGCTGCCCGGCGTTTCGTTCGGAGGTCGTGCTCTCGATCACGCTGCCCAGTCGGGCTGCCACGTCAGCTCCGTAGTCAGGGCGACTAGCCGAGACCGCTGATAAGTTCAGAATATGATGAGGCAGATACCTTTCCGAGCCAGTCGGTCGCAGGGCATCCCATACCTCGTAGGGTTTTAGTCACGTCCGGTCAAGCCGATATAAGCGATGGCTCGCAGTGCCCCGTAACCCACGACCATTCGAGTTATCGGTTGTGGTGAGATCCGACAACTCACACCAGTAGAAGTGAAGGGCGATTATTGTAAATTAAGATGCCGTACTTGACAGACTGAGTCATCTCATGGTTTCAGTTGACATTTGCAATGCTTCCGGCTAAGACGTAGGACAACTTGGAACAGTAACACTTAATTCCTGGGGCCTATGACAAACAGGGGATCCGAATAGTTTTGGTCGACTTTACTGGATGGCCTGGTATGTCCACGCAAAAGTTTGGACAGAAAGAAACCTGTTTCACACGGAGAATCGTTTACAGGCAACGGTGGTCGAAAAACTGGAGTTTCTGGGTCCACAACCACACAATCCAGGGGTTACAATTGCTAAGCACTGAATGTATATCCCGTGCACGCAGGTGTGCGATGTGGTAACTCGGGTAGTTGGTGGACACCGAAGTCTTGCAATACCCCAGCAGACACACCGACTCGAGTGACTGCGCTGTCAAACAGCAACCTGCTCCCGATATGTCTGGAACTGCCAACTTCCTCAGCTGACAGTTGTTAAGCACGAGTATTGTTTCCACGCCTGAGATACAGTCCAGTGGCACCTTAGCTTCTGCGGCATTCATGGACAGATCGACTAGTTTAGCAAACCCATTCATTCGGGATTTGGTGCTTTGCGGGTTATCACAGACTAGAGTTAACAGGGCGACATCGTCAACATAGTCTAGGTTGGTCAGTCGGCGTCCTGAATCAAATGTTACACTGTCGAAGCCACGTGCACCAAGTTCGAGAGTCCAACGAATGAAATGGATAAACGGAACTGATGAATGAGTATCGTCGATCAAATTCCAGTTGGGTAAGGACTAGAAAAGGACTTCAAAAAGTTGGCAGGCAACTGCATGTCACACTTTGTGAAGAACGCGTGAAGTCAGGACTGCTGGCCCCAGGCGGCGCACTCACATGCGTACATAAATTATCACGCAGAACGCCGGCCCAAGGCCGCATACACGAACTTCAGAAAGCTGCATTCGAACGGGCTTGACATCTCAAACGCCTAACTTAGCTGGTCCCCGAAACAGTCTAGTTAGAATAAATAGGGCCCATGGCAATTAACAGTCTCCCCACATCAAATCTAACAAAGACATTTTCTCTTGTCCCTTTTGCAAGAAGCAGTTTTCAAGCCTTATGTAAAAAAATCTCCCTCTATACGTGTATATCGCCCTTCGAGTTCTGCATGCCGATCAAAATGAAGAAGCTGGATGCACGCGGGTCCGATAAAATGCATCTCACGTAATCTTCGAATAGCTGTAATTTATCGAAGGTTCCTGTAGGAAAACGGCTTCCGTGTCAGCACTGATTTTCACGAGTTTCACGAACATTAAAAGGTGACTGCTACCGAAATTGTCCTTCCGACCCAAAAAAACATAGCAAGGTCGGTCACCAGCGAATGCCTGGAATGCAAAAGCAAGTATTCCGTTTGGTTTACGACTTCAACCTTGCCAGAAATGCTTTAGATCTGCTTTTGGAATGACCCGATTTCACAAGTTAGAAAGAAAAGAGTAGAATAATTTTTGGGCTATATGTACACAACATCCGATTCGCCATAAATCAAAGTGATCCATGTGTGCGTTAGTGTGAGCATGAATGGAAGTACTTTTATGCAGTCAGGTCCATGGGTCTTGTGGAGAGAGTCTGGCCTCACCCCCAGTGGCTGAGTTCGACAAAAGGGGAAATGCGTTATCAACCACGAAGACACGCGGCAGTGCGCAACCAGAGGGCGCAAAAGGCAATCAAGCGAGTCCATCTAATCACAGTGGCGAGTACGCTCACGTGGATTGAGACACACAATCCAGTGACGTTTACTTCGCCATGAAAGACAGGGCCAAGCAGAATCAGTTCGTCAGTATAGGCCGCCGCATACCATAAACAATAGCCCGGCTAAATTTACGTGTGCTGGAACAATGTACTCAAACCAGGCCGGTAGGCTGACCCTTATGGAGAAGAGACAAGAGTAAGGGGAGAGGGGGGGGTAAGCGAGGGGAGTAAAGAGAGGAGGCACGCATTCAGTCGTGACCTGGTGGAGAGGAAGAAACGAGTGGTGCTATGCTTGCTTTTTAGACGCGTCTTCAATGTCCTCGTTATTGGTCTTGTCTGCGCAAGAATCCTCTTTGTTGTTGTTGTTGCTGCTGCCGCTGTAGCCACCGATGTTGTCACCCTCACTGTCGTCTTTATTGTTACTGGTGCCACCCTCATTACCAGACATGGAACCACGAAACTCCAGCATTTCAAGAACTTGCTGAAGTTCGCGGACGGCCGAGCGTCGGGCATTCCGCACATCTTCCTGTCCGTCAACGCCAATGCCATCCAATTCAAGGATAAGTAATTCTAAACTCTCCATAAGCCGCACATACTCCTTGTCACCCGTAGATCCTTGAAAAAAAAGACGTCTCGATTAGAAATACCGATTTGGATTAGAAGATGTAGCTTGATCAGACAAAGGGTTGAAAGACAAGAAACAGTAGATAGATGATGCAGTCCATATGTAAAGGCAGGACGAAGATAATCTCAGAGTAAAAACACAAAGTACACACCAATCAGCACAAAGTTAACCGGCCAGGATGGCGAAAAGCACATCCGTTATTGTCCGCTGAGAGTCACTGTGTTCAAGCTAACTACTCTGTATGTAGGAAAAAGCGTAATAAATTCGAGTCGCAAAATGTCACGCTTTCTATAAAAGGTGTATGTTCATTGACATCTCCCGACCGACCTCGCAAACGAAGGATCCTTTAACATTCTAAACCAGATTTACTGTAAGGATAGTATGAAAAAGCCCTAGGTAGAAGAACGGTTACTGAACACAGGGGCAGCGTGTAACCAACAATTTCCGGTAAACCATACACTATGCGGGAGGTAAATAAGTTCGGTTACAAGAGTAACAAGTACTTCAACAAAAGAAAATTGGCCAGTTCGTGTTGCGAGAACGCTAGCACGTTTCCCCTCATAATAAACCTTATACATACGCACTCTATAAGGCAAACTGACTGATAACCGGAAGGCGCTTCTTCTCCTCATATAGAGCTTCCAACCTAGCTTGAATTCTATAATTCTAACCGACCCACCTCAAGATTGTCAAGAGCCATAAAGAGATTGGTTTTGGGCTGATAACCTTAGAGTTATTGCTGGGGGAACGTTGGATCTCACACAGTGGCATTGTGCTCACTAAACTGGGGACGAAAAGTATGCACTCGATGTGCACTGATGGCTTCTTCTAGATGACGACATATTCCCTGAGACAATGTTGGCATAGAGTGTATTGGAAGGACAGAGTCTCTGGAGTCATGAGGCTTACCTGCTAGCCACATAACGTTAATGAGTGGCGGGCATGGAAATGGCCTTTAGCAGACTTGCTCCAATGAATAACCGGCCCTGAAACAGCAACAGTGGCAGCAACCGCAGCAAGTCTAATATGCTGGGTGGGTTGCGGTCGAACAAACTGCCTGCTGTGTACGAATGCCTCTAAGTATGATGAAAGTATTGTGGCACCACGCTCAATGGTAGTAGCAGCATATCCTGTGATTCGAAAATCAGACTCTGCCCACTCACATAATTTTGCACGTATTCACATTGAACGGTAAGAACCAGTGATTCGATCAATGCGTCTGTTTGTGTAAGCCTGCCTGAAAGTGCGCTTCATCGGTGTCGTCGTAGATGACGCTTCGAAATTTGATTTCCTCGGTGGACAGCGACATCGCATTCCTGAGCAATGATGCAGTCATCGACGTACATAATGAACATAGTAAGGCCAAAGCTGAGTCTTTTGGAACATCCCTCCCAACCGCCACCTCCGCCAACTGCTGGTCATCAACCTGAACAATTTGAAACCGGCCAATAAAACCTCAAATCCGCATCGGGAGATCGTCCGACTGAGTTTACAAATGAAATGCTAATGTGGCATAATATAAACAGTCTTTGTGCATTTTGGAAGTTCAGCGGAACAGAATAACTCTGATACTGATGTTTTGGAGAGTTTGGTCAGCTCAATTTAGGACACACTGTCACTCGCCAAAACCTCGACATTTATCCATCAAATGTGTTGCAATGATGAGGACTGCAACTATGTTGCGGATACCGAACGGAAATTTTAGACCTGCCTACATACGCACAAAATAGCAACACCAATGTTAGACTCAAATGTTCAGCTTGCAATTGGCATTGGAAAAACTGACCATACTTCTGAACTTCACGGATCGACCACCTTAGGCGCGAGTACAGCAAATACATAACGACTCACAGTTGTGGAGTCATATCCAGACGTAGATTCCATCAAAGGGCATCTTGATCTTGCCGTCCTACACAAAGACCAGGACAAGACGGTTACATCGCATTAAAGAAAATCGAGCAAACACGGCCCGACGACGAACCTACTCGAAGTGGAGCAGGGACACAGCCACCCTTCATCAAGGTGATGACATATGACGCAAACGGTGGCCAAGTCAGTCAAACATCTGCCAAATAATTGAGGAAACGAAAGATGAAGAAACTCAGTCACATAAAGGCCGATTAACTCGGCCAATAATTCAAAGTCCTGTCCGATGTTCTCCATTGACAATGGTGAGCTAACCAAGCCCTCCGAAATGCCAGCAGCACATTGACTCTGTTCCGGTGAGCTCTCTCTCAAATTATCACCACCGAGCTCTCTCCTCTACAAACTTAACTTGATGCAGACTACGTGCACCGTATCCTACCCTTCAACTGCTTAAGTCGAGCATTCCAAAGAATAAAGCTTGTCAGGCGAGACCATACTGGGCAACAGAGGGTTGCTTATGTTGCTCTAGGAAGCACGCTAGCACTCGCCCAATTACTTTTCCCCTAGTTTTCGGCAGATAAAAGTGACACTAACTAGTACATAATTGTTTGTGGAGACCTTGCAAGTGCTATCATATAGCAGGGTGCTCCGTGCAGATTACCAACCAGGGGTAGACAGCCAGTTTCGAACGAGGCTTGAAAATGCACAAATGGCGGTTTAGCTAGTTCGGCAGCAAGTTTCTTTGGTAATTTAGGCGGCATGTCATCTAGACCCGGTGGTTTTGACTCATTCAGCTTTAGCAGCTCTTTACGAACAATTTTTGGTGAAAGATACAATCCCAACCGTTGGGCCTTCCCCCAAGTTGTAGTGCCGATGACTAAATTCAGCTTATTAAGTAAAAACGGCAAAATGCGCTATGTTTTAGCTTTATCCCCACTGATATCTTTGTATTTATTAGTTTTCAGCAGGAGCGTAGAATCTCCGTTTCTCTTGCTCCATCCTATGTAACCGTGGTGGCCTTGAGCCCCCCACTGCATGATTCAGATCTATTCCAAAATCTTGCCATGCTCTGAGGATAAGTAGTTTGACTAGGCTTCTCTGCGCCTTGTATGCCTCCATGAACATGGTGTGGGATCTCCTACATAGCCTCAGCTTTTTGTTTACTTCCCTACTTAAGCCTCTGCCAATTACAGTGGCTCGTTGCTCAATCTCTCCCATAGAATCGGGTGATGGTTTCGGAGGAGCATGTTCAATACCTCAGTGAACCATTCCTGATCCTCAGTTATGTTGTCAGAAAAAGCTGATTCAACGTCTATGCTGCTTAGTTCGATCCTTAACTCATAAAAAATCACCGCGCCAAATCGTTCATCAAATTCTAATGAGCTTTTTTGAGCACCGAAAAGAGTGAATATCTCATGGGCGTACGATATGGTCGTCCCAATCAAGGGTAGGTAGGCGTTTCATCTCATCAATGCTGTCCAATGATTTCGTGAGCATCAGATCCCCGCAATCTAATGGTATCCTTCACGTACCCTTATCGGAAACAAAAGACGCTGACTGAGGAATAACTGGAGTATCATGTTGGCCAAATGCTAGTTTCTGCCCCTGTACATATACTAAACTCCCGCCAATAAATTGTGCGTTAAGGTCGTCCATGATAAAGACGTCTGGCCGGATTCGATGCGCTTTCGTAGCGCTCAGAGCCATTTTGTAGTGGGAGGGCGTTGTGCGATTGCTAAATTACATATTGCTTTCGCCACGTCGAACTGCTGGGTATCATTAATAACCCCTTCCGACACCCCAGATGCCTAGATCCTTCATGTTTAAACTGACGAGAAAATTATCCGGGTAAAGTGGGCAACTCTTGGCTTATTTGCCGTCGTCGGTCAACTGAGTACACGGCCTACTGGCTCAGTTTTAGAAAACGGATATCGCATTAATCAGCTGGAGTGACGCATTCGTCACTTCAATCTTTGAGAAATGTGACGGACCATTGTGCAACAAATACCACAACATAAACCCACCTTATACCACCGCTAATATCTTCGCAGTTATCGCTGTCAGTCGTTTTTGCTGATAACATAGAACGTCCAAGAGGGAACTTGCGTGGGTTTAGGCCTAATCTAGCTTATTTCGTAGATTTTTTGTCTACATTTAATTCAAGCTATTTAGCTCTTCCATGGTTGATCATAGTGCATGGCATGCTTCCAAAGCTAGTATGATTCACTCAAGCCAACCCCCACAGACCAAGGATAGGTCAACTCAGGTATCCGCCTGACCTGTGTTACCCCGTCACTTCTGTTGAATTAGATGGGCTCTCCGGCACGCGTCCGTCGATTATTCTGGTCTGTGTACTGCGCCTCTTCATTGCAGCAACAACTTTATGACGTTAGCGAGCTCTCTTACGACAAAGGAGTCCGTCACAGTCCACACAGGCATGGAATCAGTCGACAATGGTCTGGAAATGAACGCTTCCAAATGGGTTTTTTGGGAGGATGTGTCGAATAATAGAAGAAGACTTATCACGATGATGCAATAATTATGGCCAACGGATGGGGCGCCCCATTGTCGTCCTAGGGCAGAAGTCGAAGCAGCCAAAGAATTGGATAGCTGGAGACAACTGGTGGCCGCGGGGGAGATAGGGTCGCTTGCTAACCTAACTGCCAGTTACTCGGCGCGTCCACAGACGGAGAGTAGTGGAGCAGCATTCAGTGAACGTTACTTACGAAACAGACTGGTTCTCGAGTCTGACGAATGGACAGTTACGAATGGGCAGCCACAATGCCACCGGGCTGCCGATGACTGAGATTTGGCAAGCTGACTACCTTATAAAAGACAGTAAAGATGGATGACGGCACTGGGACATGAAGACCGTGAAGCGCTACTAAATAAGTTTACCTGCCGATGTTGCTAGAGGCGACCTCAAATAAATAATCCGGGTGGTGGTTCGGAACCAATCTGAACTTACAATTTCTATGTCGTCAGAATATCCGAATAAAATGTCAATCCATGCTACGATATCCACGGGAACCGAAGCGCTTCACAACTCTGACGCAGTAGCGGGCTAATCATATTTGAATTGGATTTCTTAATAAGGGGCGGGCCGTTGGTGCTGAATGCTTGAATTTTCAAACTTTCCTTGACTTTGGCACCCGAAATCTTACGACACACAGTCTTTATCAGCACAACGCAGATGTCTACTCTGCCTGAAGCCTCGACTCAGGCTCCCAACAAAGTCCCATTTCGCTCTCTATCACAGCGGATCACGCGATCCATCTAGTATGATTGTCCTCTTGCGTCAGGCGAGCCGTTTGTTGCTTGAGTGGAAACCAATCAATAACTGGCTCGCATACTTACGACTGAAGGTGCACTTTACTAACATATTTGACCCTCTCGTCTACACGACATCAGCGACCAACCTAATCTTAACTGCAGAAACCAGTCAGAAGAGTCCTTATCGTAACCTACTGACTGTTGCCTAGGACTGGAATGCGAGACTTTGTAGGGCGATCCTCCAAACAATCACCTTTACAGCTGATTGGGGCTTGGTTTCCAATGTGACAATGGCGAAAGAACGTTTGGTTTTGCTGACTAGAACTGGCCGGTTATTGTTAACAAGTGCTTCCACATCGTTACAAATATTCGTACAAACGATGGCCAGACGGCTGCCAGATCGACTATGTTCTAGACAGCCCGGAGTTTCCTAACTGGGTTCATGAGAGCCGATCAACGTGTGGTACCGAAACTTACAACCCTTGTAGATCACACCATGTCCTCTTTCGCACATTCCTGGGAGTTCACCCGTCATCCAATTCCAGAATTTTTCGTATAAAACAGCTTTGTATCGAAACAATACGACAAGCCAGAATAGTCAATGCTCTAAGTCAGGAATTCCGATCTCTCTTTGTCGTCTGGATCAAATGAGACGGCGGTGGCAAGCGGTCGTGAATAATGAATTAAAAATCGCGAGGCAGCAACGTTATGACAATTCATCAGCTCAAGATCCTTACAGCCGTCTGCCTTGACAGCTGGCAACAACTTTGGCAACAATTACTCCTTTCGTCAACGCCAGAAATGACAGCAAAGTCAACTAGAGATGACAAAAAACTAGTGGGTCGGGGTGAGGAAACTCTACGGGACAGGCTTCAAACGTCGGAATCTGTCAAATTAAGCATTCTGTTAATGATGTGTTCAGTGCACCGAGTGGCTGTTCGAAATGTGTACGGCGGCTTTATTGTTGACGACTAAACTGAGGTAATGCACTAACATGAGCGTCCTGAGACCCTCGACTTCTATGACCAACCTGTCATCTGCTTTTTTTTCTCTGCGGCAGAGTTTATACTTCCTCCAGCCTACGTAGTGTTCTGTGACAGTAATTGATGAAATACTGAGGCCGCGCGACCAGGTGCCCAAAGAGGACGGCATCCCAGCCGACGTCTATAAGTTCTATGCCGACACCCTAGCTCCATAAGGTTATAGAGCAAGTATGAGGAGATGCGCCCATTTCCGGTGACTAGGGCTCGGTCCGTCTTGTACCCGTCTTTAAATAGGGATATAAGTTCGTTGCATTATTATCATGGACGTTGTCGTAAGCGTGTTTGTCATTATCATTCTCAAACAGTTTCAGTGTGCGCGACTCGAACGCAAAGGTCAATGGGGTCAAGATCAGAGACGGACATGGATGCACCAACCAAACGTTTACATTCTGGAGCGTTTGGGACTCGATTGGGCTGCAAGCAACCTAGGAGTGTCTGCTTTGTTGACTTAGTCGCATCGTGATGAAAAACGCCATTATACAGTATGCCGGAAAAAAATCTTCGTTGTGACGAAGGTCCGTTACTGCACCATCAGTGATCGAGTCCAGCACCTCAATATCCGATCTGTTGTTGGAGAAGGTTGAATCCCGTCGCTCATGATGCATAACTGTGCAACTAACTAGATCCTTGGGAAGGTCATTCACTGAACTGACGGTCCCGAATTCGCACCCACACGCCGCTACGCTGATGCATCTCGGTTGCGGTGACCAACGGCGTAGTGCCACGAAGGAATGTACACGCTGTGTCAGTCGGTTGATCTATCGACGCCTGGAAGACAAAGGTAAGCTCGAGTAGCATTTCAGATCAGAAATGCAGGCCTCCGAAACGGTGGCTGCAGTTTGAAGTAGACAGTCCCGAACACCTGGGGACGAAGTTGCTACCACGTGGGTGGGTTAAAAGAAACGTAGTTTCGCGAACCGATATTGCTCCCAGAGCCTTGAAAATCCTCGGAAAGTGTTAAATTGAACCAAGGCGACATCACCACCACAAGGATCTGCGTGTACCGGGCATTTGCTCGCTTAGTGCTCCTGGACGATTGTGGATGTCGGGATGTGAGCGTGGAAAACGAGGGAAAACTGATGTCCGATCAACGTTCCAGAAAACCATATTTTGGGCGAAGTACACTGACTTCGTGGAGTCGCCTGACGTCATCTAAGAAAAACAACCAAGATGGTTTGGATACGTTCTTCGTCCTCGTTCCACGGATGCAATATTGCTACCCTTGGTCTGGCATCGCTGACAAACTGTACATTTTTAAGAGTTCAATCCAAAACCTGATTCAGCAACGTCTGTCAAGAGATGCGGGTAGTTTCGGGTCGTCGGTATTTGACCTTTGTTGTTGAAAAAGAGACTGGGTCGAGCTCTCCATATTTGGCGCAGTATATCGTCCTACGCGGAGCTAGAATTCGTACCATCTAGGCCGGTTAGAGTAAACATAAGCATGACCGTGCCAAGCACAGGCAAGGGAGAACGCGCCGAAGTGCCTTCGTATCCAGCTCGAAGACAGAATAGTCCAATTTCGTCGGAAGAAGAAAACGAGACAAACTCACTAACAAAGACGTCGAGTTTGAGATTAAGGCATTTGAAATTTGCTAGGTATGTTTGCGGGTTTGGCGAAATTGGGGGAACAATATGGCACACAAATGAAAGATCCTAATAATAATTGGAAGTGTGCGTATACGTTAACCTTATGGTCGTTCAGCCTCGCAAGCCTAGTAGAAGTTGGGTCTCGCATAAAACAGTAATAACAATGGTAACATTTACAGTGTTCCGAGAGGATAATCCGACTACGGCAAGCCAATCCTCCATTCAGGCAGCTAATAAAGTTTAGTTACAGAAAGTCCAGCGACTAGGACGAGCAAAGGACGCCCACACAACTTCTGCGGGAAACTACTGCATTAACATACAGGTTTTACGAAAACCCTGATTTCCTGGAACCTTTACAGAGGTGCTGGGAATGAAACCGGTGTGATAGTCACACGGCGCGAAAATTTGAAACATCTCGAAATGAAACAAAAACAGGCAGACAGGTGGTCATTAACCAGAGGGGCATGGTTCTTGGTGAGGCAACACACATGCCGCCCGGCATGAAATCAATTGGTAGGATATCCTGCCACCATCGAGTCATAAAAATATAACGGACAAATAGGTTTCAGTTTCTAAAGATAATAGCAGAGGACGAGCATGCGTCATTCCTCATGGTCTATCATCTAAATTTCCAGGTAGCGTTTTACAGTTCTGTACAGAACGGGCTAGCAAATATCTAGCCCTGGGCGACTAAATGCTATCAGGGTGTATGATTGAATTATCGCGGACCTTACGCAAACGACTCCGGAGAGACGGGACGAGACATACGTTGGGGACAAGAGAGGAAAAAGGCGAAATTTAAGGACAACGCACGGGATTACCTTGAAACCGATTTACTTCCTCTGTAAATGGTTTAGCCTTCATCATTACGGCATGGATTTGTGGAAATTCCGCGTATGGCTCAATTGCTGTGGAGGTCTAAAGGAACGTCGAGATGACACGATACTTACTGTAACATCCTCTAGGCGCGGATTCACTCTTTCGCTAACATTGGTTACAACTGGGGCCCGCTCAATCGTAATTCGTTTGCCCATGTGTCCATTTGCTGGTGGAATACTTCCCAGTGTGGGACGGTAAACCAGGCGACTCACTGGATGCTGCCATTGGGTTGAACGAGTGTTATGGTTAATGAAGTAATATGTTTTTGTTGTATCATCTAGACGCATTTCCCAGCCTTCAGGCAGTGGTTCAATGCAAGGCACAGACATAGCCGCAAAGATCTCGAATATGGCGCACAACCACGAACCGTGTTGGTAGTATGCAACCTGAAAACTAACACCTCCATTTATAAACTTCGGCAAGCGGATTCCCACAAAGATCAAAGTAATTCTACATCTCTAGGTGGGAGGCAGCACAATTCTTAATAGTCGGAATTCTAATGTAACATCCACGGGCATGGCTACTGATATGTTTAGCTAAGGCATGGAGTTTTCCGGCGGGACAGCACACAAAGGGCACAAAATGCCAGAACGACTCCAAGGAGCCAAAAACTCGAAAACATATTAGGTTGCCCATTTAGAAAACTGCTTGGAAGATAAAAGCGGCAGTACGCGTTTTATTGTCCAAATTTATAGTCTAAGTCAGCTGTTCTCTAAGAGTTGGTTCCGCGCCAAAGTCGTTCTTTGTGTAATTAAGGGTGTTTATCCCAAGAATGTTTATGTCCTTTTGATTTTCTTTATTTACAAAATAAGGCCTCTACACTTAAACTCCCTATTTGTGTCCGAAAAAGTAGAGGATTAAATTTCGTAGTGGTAATTTCGAGATAAGTGCCTTCACCGGTATGTGTGGGTCATGCGTTAACAGCTTTTACTGACATAACTACGACTAGATGCGCAGTAGCTTTTGAGCGAATAGTCATCAATTCTGCATGTATCTTTCCCAGTGGCGACCGAAAGCCCCATCTCGTTAGGGAGTTCGTTCCACTGTCTAGGGGGCTTTTGTGAGAAGGCCATCCATCGGACGCTAGAGCGGACAAACTTCCTCGCCAGCTTGAAGATGTGAACGCACAGGCTCTCATTCCGACCAGTTCTAAGAATTTCTCAAACTGCCGGGCAAACCTATGATCTTTTACAGCCAGTTAGGTATACATAAGGGGTGTAGGGGGTGTCAGCGGTGGGTTCACGTGATGGTGGTAGTGGTCGCTCACTTGCTTGCAGGTGAGACTACGCCTAGCGTCCATTTGTTAGCACCCAACTCTCACCTGTGGCTCCACGTAGCTGGGCTCTGCTCAGCGGCCACACCCCGGGCAACCGTCTCCACCGGCGGGCTAAACCAGGTGAGGGGGCCCTGTGCGCTGTGCCGTGTGCACATTGTTTGCGGATTCCGCTGGATGGAAGGTCGGATGGAACCTTGCGTCGGCACCGTCGTGACGTGGTTCGTCTCTGCACGCCGCTGGACAGCTGGTGACGGGATGGATCTCCATATCGACATCGCCTTGACGCGCCCACCTACGCCGTCAGAGACCGCGGCTTACGGCGAATTAGAGTCGCTCTCCACTACAACCCGTCGCATCCTGCGTCTGAACTGGCAGGATCGCATCCCCGACACTGATGTGCTGGAAGGAAAGGGAATGCTCAGCATCTACTCCATGTTGAGACAAATGCAGCTGCGCTGGAACGGCCACCTGGTGCGCATGTACGACGAGCGACTACCCAAACGGCTCTTCTACGGAGACGTCGCGACGGGTTCTCGTCGTCAAGGAGGTCCAATTCGTCGATACAAGGATACCCTAAAGCTACTGCAAATCAACCCGACCAACTGGAAAGAGGTCGCCCGCGATCGTCCGACATGGAGGAGAACAGTGAAGACGGGCGCTGCTATCCACGAAGCCAACCGCATCGCCGCCGCCAAAGCGAAACGCGAAGCCCGCAAATCCCAACTGCGCCCAGTCAGCAACGCCGCCGTACAACCACTTCCAACGTGTCCTCGATGTCAGCGGACATTCCGGGCTTGAATCGGCCTTGTTGGACATCTTCGGATCATCTGTAACTC
>CACRXP010001340.1:43268-54450 GCA_902702965.1 Spirometra erinaceieuropaei
CCTCAATCATCATGTTTCTCAATGGACTTCTAATTCAGAAACTATGAATTGCATTTTGTAAAGATTCGGCCTACCTCGTCTAAAACTCGCATTCAAATTTATTTTAACTTGCTTTGATGGGACCCCGACGGGTCTTTAATAAGAATTATCTACCTATCTATCTAAATAACACCTGAGTCGCAAGCTTAGCTGTCCTTAGACACTGGCGATGGCTTTAGCGAGAAGTCAGTAGAATGCCGATGGTCCGTCTGTTCTTCAACATTTGAAGGGGGTGTCGAAAGGAATCATCTTCCTCACTGATATTTCTGGTACATAATTTTAGGACCGCACACTTACCAACTGTTATGAGCCGTCTGGTACTTGAAATCCCGTGGAGCTTATACGCACTCGACCCTTGTCCCAAATACCAAAGCAGCAGACAAAGAAAACACTGCCGTCCACGGAATGTGTATTAGAAGAACACTGCAAGTCGCGACTAGCTGAAAGTTGACGCATATTTATAACACCCTACTGTTGTTCGCCGGCGTTCGGCCCAATGCCCTTGGGGAAGAGGGAAGTGGCCAATGGAGAAGCTACACGATTAAGATGACAGCACTGCATAGAGAGAGCAAACGCCCGTGGTCTCCAGTAATTGGTTGGCTCTTGTTTTTGGGAGTGTTGGCACTCCCAAAACCAAAGTTAAAATTTACGAGCCAATGAGTAGACCAGCTGCTGAGTCAGTTGAGACATTTCTGAAGGGCATGTCGGTCTGCGTCGTCAGAAAGCAAAAGGCGTTGCAATCCATGTTGTCGACACAGTACTTCGTACAAACCAGGGAGAGTAACGACCCTATGAAAGAGTCCTGGAGGACACCACCTAGGATGGGGATATGGGTTGACTTCCAGTTATCAAAGCGTATGGTTTGTGGTTTTCATGCATGAAATTTCGCGACCCATATAAGCAGATTTCTTCGTATCCCAATTTCAGATGGTTTGTACATTAGATGTTTGTGTAAGACGCTGTCGAAATCTCTCTTGAAATCAGTGTGGATAACGTCAACCCCATCATCCTCGCCCGGTGCACGAACCCACTGCTCGGTCGAAAGTAATAAGTCGGAAAGACAAGAACGGCTCGGTCTGAAACCGTGCTGGACTCCTGAGAGTAAATGACTCCCATCTAGAAGCTTTATGGTTGCTTTCTTAATCACGGTTTCCATTATTTTACAATAAATACATGTTAGGCTGAGTGGCCAATAAGTCTTGTCATTAGTTAATTGTCCACCCTTGTTTACCGAGCACATGTTTGGTGTATTCCATTCGGATGGCCGTCTCCATAATTCAAATGATGATTGGAAAATATGCACTAGTAATTTGGAAATTTCGTTTGCCAATTCTCCCGAGAACTTTGCCGGCACACCGTCCGGACCCAGTGATTTCGCTTCTTTGAGATTCTGTGGCTCTCCTTCTACGACAGATGTCGAGAAAAATATAGACTTAAGCACCTGACCGAGGTTTACAACAAAGCTCTTGACGTTGCGAATCTGAAACTCACTTCCCCTATTGAATACCGAGGCGAAGAAGTGGCCCACGTGTTCGGCTTTCTCTTCGTTTTCAATGACTTCCACATCGTTTTATTCTTAATTACAGCAAGTGGATCCTTGTTTTTCAGTCGACTGTTAAGATTGCTGAATAAAATCTTGGACTTATTTTTGACCTCGAATAATTCCAGAATCATCATCCTTCCTGACCTGACAGATCTCTTTTTAGACCGAATTTTGTTGGCGACAAAATTCCCAAATGTGTTGTGGTGACCCAGTCTCCCTAATTACCTTATACCCTTTTTAATTATCTTCCTTAATTATTTGTTAATGTCTCCAGTTAACTACGAAGCACAACTTATCATTTATGGGCCTTCACTGGGCGGCCGAACTGACTGTCATCTTCTGAAATCGTCTTAAACGATCTGCAATCGTCCCCTGGATCTCCCTTGAGCAAACAGGCCCAACTCACGGATATCATTTTGTTCTTCATTATGCCGAAATCTAACTTTTCTATATTTTGCTGGCCTTCTGTCCTCTTCTGGTGTTGAGAGTAGAGCGGTTAATCCCAAAACAGCATAGTATTGTCACTCTTACAGAGAGATGCACTGAAATATACTTCGCTAGTGTCCAGCTGAGGAGGGGACAAGGGAGATACGACGAAACTACTAGTAGACGGCAAATAAAGAGGGTTCCGCCAAGAGCGTCGACAGACCGCTTGGGGTCAAAATAAGGAGATGACCACAAGATCCGCGAAATTCAACGACTGGGTGGTAGGGGTTCGAAATCGCTGGAGGCAGAATGGAAGTCTGATGAGCTTCGGCGATTAGCGAAACTGAGGCGGCCTAGAGCGTGTATGTCAGCGTAGCCAGACTATTTTCTGAGAGAATTTGCCAGGAAGGATATTGCATTCTATTCATTATCTTTTGGAATATACTCTGAGCGTATGCATAAAGAGGGCGTGTCTTAGCCCGGACTGATTTCTTGACGATTTTCGGGTCTAAGTTACTTAATATTTCATGTGAGTCTTCGGGTCCATCCTTTCCTTTTGAGTATGCTGCTGTTAGATCGAATTGGATGTCCGTGTGTTGATCGTCATTTTCTTCGGCCGCTTTGGCATATTGCGGCGTTCTATGCTCACTATAATCAGCATTGTTGGTTGTCTCCAGAGAAATGTGCTCCGAATATTTACGATTTTCCCATTTAGCATTCTTAGGTTTTTATTGGATCTTCCGAGGAATTTGGCCCTGAGTCCCCTCCATTTCTTCCGTTCGGCCGGTGAGAAATCGCGCTGAAAATGGCCGTTGGGTGGAGGTCTCGAAAAGTTGGTATCCTGTTCACTAGTAGTTGATCTTGTTCCTCATGTTGGAGAACAATTTTTAATGGTTTGTGGGGGGTCGACTCGCCCTTCGTATCCTTGATTTGTCCTATTCTGAAGCTTTCAAGACGGTGACGTTCTCCTTCACTTATAATAGGTATTTGGGGTACTGTTGGAATACTACTATGTCGTAGTTAATTCTGTTCTCCGGAATGTCCGAAGTTGACCCAGGCATTCCCTTCAGGATGCATGTACTGTGATCAAGTTAAGGGCCTTGTCATTTATTTCTATACGCAGAGTCTGCATTGCGTCAATTTGTACTCTCATCATTGCCGATGTATTCTTTAACTTACAGTGAAGATGACAGTCACTTATTAAGGCCCAGTCTGTTGACTCTGATTAAATGTAAGCGGTTCGACTGGTTCAAACTGGCAGACATTGAGTGAAGAACGCAGTGTTGGAGAGTTAAACAAGGAACCTGAATGTATTTTATAAACTATCTTGTGGTGGATTCCATTTGGGACTCAAGTCTTTATATTGATCTGCTGACGAATCTGCTCACAGTACCCTTTTATGTGGTTTTGCGCTTGAAGACAATTTCGCCCTGCCAGCCTGGTAAGTTCAACGTTGTCAAAACCGAACCATCCCTTTTTTTCTGTGGCATATTTGTCCCGTGGTGAGATGTAATTGTTGCCAATGGGCATTTTTGCACCCCTACAGTCTCTAAGACCTCGGCGATGCCGACTTCGAGTCCGTCTCTTTCTGCTTTTTCAAACCGGAGAATATGGTTAGACAGATTTTCGGTTGCTGCTTGTTGCCGCGCGCGCCTAGCTTCAACACATAGAATTCGGTTTGGAATTTTCGACCTCCGAGGGATTTGCTTTTTCCGGGATTTCTGCCTACTGGACGCTCTGCGGGCCCATTCGTATTAAGAAATTGAAGCGTAATAAGCAATTCCTTGAACGATCCACACGGAACTCCGACAGAACTTTCTTTGGGTCGACCATACTCCTTCGTATCAATTCTCTGCCAACAGCACCGCGGGCCTCTCCAGATCCAGAAGCGGCTGAGTCGTCTGATATTTGCTTCATATTGTTGGCTTGGTTAAGAAGCTTCTCCTACACCTTTAAATACTTCGTCCGTACCCAGAATCCCTTGCGTATCGTTTGAATTAATTATGGCAGTCGACAAAACACCGTCAGGACAATGCGTGAAAAACTCGCCGCATGTGGGATTCGAACCCAGACCCAGTCGTGGACTGACGTGCGACATGACCACTAGACTATCGGCGCGCGGTGGACAGACTGACATAAACAAAGGAGTACACATTATTCGTAGTACAAAGCACTGCAACTCTGTATATATCGCTGTCAAATCATCTCCCGCTAAACGAGCAAGGAGTCTAGTAAGCGGTATGGATATCAAATACGAAGACGAAGCCTGTACGACATGTTTCGGACTCCTTCAAAAATTTGCGGAAATGGAGAAGGAGATAAAGGGCCTTAGAGTGGAGATAGACAAGCTGAGGAATCTCCCTCGCTATTCATCCAAAAAGGATGAAAGTGCGCGAACATACGCAAACACGGCTTCCTCGGCTGTGTCGACAGAGGAGAAAGAAAATAATAGGAATGGCAACCAAAGTCTTGTGCTACAAAAGCGTGGTAAGACGCGATCTCAGCGAACAAAAAGAAATCTCAGGGTACCTCGAAAAGGCACAGGTCGTCAGACAAAGGAACAAGAGTTGGCTACACTGCAGACGAACATCGTGCCGCTGGAAACGATAAATGATCAAAAGATCGTAGAAAACAGGCAGTCATGCGTTAGTTCTGCCGAATCAAACATTCCTAAATCGGTGGAAGGCGGTAGCCGGGATATCCACGATGAAGAATCTGCAGGTATGATTAAACCACAAGGCCGTCTAGTTGATCGCAGTAAATGCATCGTTATAAAGGGCATGCCTGAGTCTGTTTCCGACGCTCCAAAGGACAGAATACAGCATGACATTGAAATATTCCAGGAATATCTCAAATCGATCTTAATAAGAGGCGAGAAAGTCACAGTATTAAAGGCTTTCAGGATGGGCCAGATAAGAGACTCAGATCACGAACCAGACCGACCGAGACCGCTTAAAATTGTCCTTGAGAATGACGAACAAGCGCAGTTAATTTTGAGCAGGAAAGCTGCGCTTAAACACGCCCATCCATCAGTTTTTTTTCAGCGGGACTTTTCACCCGCGGAGCGAGAAAAATGGAGGGGGCTCAAATTGGAAGTCCTCAGGCGGTTGAGTCTGGGCGAGACAAATCTCCGAATAGTGGACGGAAAAATTATACGCGTCCAGCGGCCATTCCTCTGGAGAAAGCACATAACTCTAACAGCTTAGAAGTGATGGAAAGCAGTTCATCCCGACCAGCTCAGACCGGCTTTTGCATTAAATCTCAGGAAATGGATAAACGCCTGTATGTCGGAGTTGCCCGTGCCAAATTGAGATTTTTGTATACCAATGCACAAAGTCTCGTTTCGAAGATCGATGAACTCAAAGCGATAGTATCAGAACGAATTCCCGACGTCATCGCGATAACGGAATCTTGGCTTAATGCAGAAATCGTGGATGCTGAGATTTCGATTCCGGGTTACCAGCTCTTTCGTAGAGACCGTCAAAATAGACAAGGCGGGGGGGGTAGTCGTATATGTAAGGGCAGGAATTTCGGCAGTCGAAAGAGCCCACACCCTCTCCCTTGAATATGAATCCATCTGGATAAAGATAAAGAAGAGCTTAAAAGAAGGCGAAGGCACGATCACTGGGACAGTCCCAGTGATCGTGCCTTCGCCTTCTTTTAAACAAGAACCTGGGATGTGTATATTCTCTTCTATTCATAAAGAAGAGCAACGCACAAAATCTAGAATTCCTGACGATTGACAGACCACCAAACCTTTTGAGTGCAGCTGATGAGTCGCTCCTTGGTTTAGTCAAAGACGTAGCTAGACACCAAGAGGTACTTGTTGCTGGGGATTTCAACGCACCTGCAATATAGTGGGAAACTATGGCAGTTAACGGTGGGCCAGCCTCTTTCAGCAATAAGCTACTGGACCTCACACTCGATCTCCCTCTGGCGCAACATGTGAAGGTACCAGCAAGATTTCGAGAGAACCAGAGAGCGAATTGTCTAGACCTAGTTCTCACTAAAGACTTCTCTAATATCGACGAAGTGTATTCTAATGCACCTCTCGGGAAAAGTGACCATACTACGCTACTATGGGATTACTCGCTCTTCTCTCAACGCCAGAAGACAACCGAGGGCCAACCTAATATATGGAAGGCAGATTTTAACACGATGAAGAACGAATCGCTGTCCGCAAATTGGGACCAATTACTCAGGGGAGATCCGGAGGACGACTGGAGATCTTTTAAGACGATTTCACTCGATCTGATTAGGCGCTGTTGTCCACCTAAAGTACAAAAAACAACTTGTCGACCTCCTTGGTTAACTAGGGACCTAAATAGGCAGCTACGGAAGAAAAGCAAAAGATGGAAAATATTCAGGGAAACTGCGTCACCAACGCATTTGGAAGAATTTCGTCGTCAACGAAATGCAGTCAAGAAATGTATCCCTCAGGCACGGAAAGAGTATGAATCCAAAATTATCCGACAGGCTGAACAGAAACCTAAGATTTTATTTCACTATCTTAACAGTAGACTGAAAAATAAGGACCCGGTCGCGGTGCTGAAGGATGATAATGGTGTAGAGATCATTGAGAACAGCGAGAAAGCCGAACACTTAGGACAGTATTTTGTCTCGGTTTTTACTAAAGAAACAAAGTTTCGCTGTCGCAGTGCCGGCAATGCTCTTGAGATTGTTGGACCCGTGCTTGACTCCATACTCTTCCCGGCAGCTGCCGTGGAAAGGGAGCAGAAAAATCTCAAAGAAACAAAATCCTCGGGTCCGGACAATATTCCGGCCAAATTCTTGAAAGAATTGGCGAATGAACTCTCCAAACCACTGGCACACATCTTCCGCTTGTCATTCGAATTGGGGGGACTGCCATCGGAATGGAAGACAGCAAATATCATTCCGATCTACAAGGGCGGGGCTCGCACTAATATTAACAATTACCGGCCTGTTAGTCTAACCTGTATCTGTTGTAAAATAATGGAGGCCATAGTTCCTGGAGCAGGGCCATTTACTCTCAGACCTGCAGCACGGCTTCAGACAGAACCGCTCGTGCCTTTCCAGTTTATTGCTCTCGACGGAGCAATGGACTCGCGCACTGGACGAGGATGGTAGGGTCGATGTCATCTACACAGACTTTAAGAAAGCGTTCGACAGCGTCCCACACAAACGCCTAATCTACAAACTTTCTGAAATCGGTATAAGGTGAAGGCTGCTGACATGGATAACGGATTTTCTTAGCGGGAGATCACAAACCGTGTGCATTGAGGCCTCAAGGTCAACCCCTACCCCCGTTCTAATTGGTGTACTCCAGGGCTCCGTCTTAGGGCCGTTGCTATTCCTGGTTTACATTAACGACTGCGTCGACGACCTGGGATGCAGCGCCATCATGTTTGCTGACGATGTTAAGCTGTGGAGACCCATCAGATCTGACGCAGACAGGTACGCGCTTCAAGACAGTCTCAACCGTCTGAAGAGTTGGTCAGCTCATTGGCTCCGTAATTTTAATGTGGACAAATGTGTGGTGTTGAGACTCCGCACCAGATGGACCAGTAAAGAGGACGATTCCTTTCAATACGTCCTTGGTGGTCAGTCCCTTTCAAATGTTGTGGAACAGAAAGACCTCGGCGTCCAAATGACCTCCTCGCTGAAACCATCACCACAGTGTCAAAGGGCAGCCAAATGTGCGATAAGGATGTTATTTGCGCTGAGGCGAGGATTTGTGCAGATCGATAAAGAGCTATTCGGGAAAAACTATGGGGCATTCGTCCGGTCTCACTTAGAGTACGCAGTCGAGGCCTGGCGACCGTGGTTGAAGAAAGATTATCAACGACTGGAAAGGGTACAGGCGATGGCTACGAAGATGGTCAAGGATCTTCATCATCTGCCTTACGAAACCAGGCTGACCGAACTAAATCTCTTTCCTCTAAATTACAGGCAACTGCGCGGCGATCTCATTCAAACCAATAGGATTGTCAGAGGTCGTGAGTGTGCCCTAGACTTTGATGAATTCTTCGAATTGGCCGGGACTGGCCGCCTGCGTGGTCAGAGGAAGCTGGCCCGTTCGGACGTCCGACGGAACGCCTTCTCTCATAGGGTCATTGGGGCATGGAACGGACTCCCTGATGTAGTGGTTCTTTCCGAAAGTATCGATTCCTTCAAATGTAGACTAGATGCTCATTTGTTGAGAAATTGCTGTACATACAATAACGATTGTTTTAGCGGCGGCACTTTGCGCCTGGCTCATACTTACCGCTAATTTTTTAACTTTCCGCATTTGCTGATGTTATTGATTACTTTATTTCTGTTTATCGATATGAATAGGGAGCTCAAGGGCGAAAGCCTCATTCCCTAAATAAACTGACTTAAACTGACTTACGCCTTACCTGGCCACGATTTGGTAATCAGCTCCTACTTACATATACCCCGATTTTTTGTAGAAAAAGTAAGTTATATCAAGACAGGTGATTATTAGCAGCCTTATGATGTAACTTTAACAATATTAAAAGTTTTAGGGATCGGCATGTAATACCTCTGATTAAACTCAATTAGATTCTACTTTTTAAGAGTCGCACGCGTTCCCCATTGGTCAACAACGCCTGTTCGGCTATTGGCTGTCTCAGCCACGTGGTCACCCGAAAAATCCACCACCATTATAAAATCTTTTCCTCCACAATCGGCTATAGGTGCCTCAAACACCCCGACTCAAAATGTAGCATGTTCCTAGCTGCTCCTCAGCCCTCGAATAGAGAGAGTTAGACCGAATATGCCGATTTTCCCGCCGTTTAATAGAACTCTTGCTAGAATGGAAACAATGCGTCCCCCACTCCCTAACTTGTTTCATCCACGGCCGTTTCACCAGTGTATTCCTCATGCTAGTGACCATACTGGATCAGTTAACTCATCCGATCCTCAGTTTTGTTCCGGCGAGAATGTGTTGCAGTATCTGGACCGCGGATTTTACCAGTTGAAAATAAGTCAGCTAACAATGGTTACCAGTTTACCTGCCCGTCATTCCCTCCGCCAAGTCCTTCCCCTTTTTTATCCCCATCAGAATCTTTTGATGCCACAAGATTTTTTGCAGAACCGGATAGGAATCACACATTTTGCCCATTCCTAAGCTCGGCAAATCTACGTCATTTGATGACTTTCGGCCAATTAACACCCTCCCCGTAGTTTCGAAGATCTTAGAGACATTGATCAAAGATAAGATGATGTGTCACTTAACAGTGAATAACCTACTGAGTGCTGCTCAGCATGGATTCCCCAAAGCTCGGTCTTGTGACACCTGTCAACTCTCTTTCTTTGACTATGTTCTCTAATCTAGGGACAATGGTTTTGCACTTTACACTGTATATTTTGATTTAACTAAGGCTTTTGATCGTGTTGACCATGCTCTTCTCCTCTTGAAATTGTCATCTTTCGGAATAGGTGGCAAACTTTTGAATTTTATATCCTCTTACCTGGGCACTCGAACACAACGCGTTAAGATCTCCAATACTATCTCCAACCCCACACGTGTGAGGAGTGGAGTCATTCAGGGTAGTGTACTCGGCCCGCTTTAATTTTGCCCTTTCGTTAATGATGTACATGATTTATTTCAGAATGGTAAGCCTTTCATGTATGCCGAAGATCTTAAAGTTGCATATCGATATAAGCCGGTAGATCGTGACATAGTGCTTGAGCCCCTAAAGAGCGATCTACAGGCTTTCGCCCAGTGGGGCCGCACATGGCGCCTTTCTCTTTCTTGGCATAAGTGCTCAGTCATGGTGGTTGGCGACGACCGCCAACCTCACCTAAGTATTGAAGGTCACTCCATAAATGTGCCTGGTGTTATAAAGGATCTGGGCGTATCATACTCCAAGAGTCTCAATCTCTCGAAGCACTGTGCCTTGGTAGTCTCCAAAGCACGTATAACGACCGGGTTTATCCTCTGAAACTTTAAGACTAGGGACATTAGAATGCGCCTTTACAACATGTACGTTAGACCTGGTCTGGAATACTGTTCATTTTTATTTAGCCTCATGCGTGCTACTGAGCGGAAGAAAATAGAATCCGTTCAACACTTTTTTACCAAGACAATTTTAACCCCGGAACACCGACATTTGTCTGACCAAGAACGTTGCCGGCTTACAGGCCTTGATACTTTATGGTTCCGTAGATTGCAAAAGGGACTATTTTGCTATTTAAACTCTTATATAATCAACATTTAACCCACTCACTTCTTTAAGACATCATATCCACCCCCGACGTAACAGTCACCATGAAGTCTTTTTATTTCTTCCTCTTGCACGCACTGTTAAATATAGTCGGTTCTATTCTGTAAATGCAATTGCTATTTGGTATAAACTACCCATGAGTGTGAAAAATCTGCAAAATTATCCTTTATTTAAGGGAACTATTACTCGATTTTTGCATACAGAAAAGCTCCCACAAATTTCGGGTGCTGAATCCACTGATCGACTCTACCGTAGCGATAGCGTTTGTGGTCTCTGACCACTATGGCCGGTCTCATCAGGGACAATTTCTTTGGCCAACAGCGACAGCTGTTCTTCGGCGGTTCTGTTTGGACTAACCCTAACTTCATGAAAGAAATTGGCGACTGAGGATATCCGATACCGTGTAGCCCCTCCCTTCTTGACGGTCGAAAGTTTGTCGCCAGCAGTTTTTTTCTCCTGAACCCTCCTATCCATTAAATCACCATTAACTATATTTTTATTCCTTTCGCACCGGAGTTTCTTCCACTGTTGGCCGGATTTATGTTTACCGCTTCCCTGACAATACCTGTAAACTGACATTACATAAAGTTATTATTATTATTATGGTGGTGTTTTCCGCCATCGTTCTTAGAATATTCCCGGTTCACTTAAATGAGACCGGTTGCTGTAATTCCAAACTTGTGAATTCACGCGAATTTCGAAGTCTGCTAGCGTTCGGGTTATTACCACGGTGGGGCTTGGGGTGAGGTATAGGGTTTGGGAGAAATTTGGTTCATGATAAAGTTTTCTGCCGGGATAAGTCATATAGATAGATAATTTTTATTAAAGACCCGTCGGGGTCCCATCAAAGCAAGTTAAAATAAATTTGAATGCGAGTTTTAGACGAGGTAGGCCGAATCTTTACAAAATGCAATTCATAGTTTCTGAATTAGAAGTCCATTGAGAAACATGATGATTGAGG
>CACRXP010001340.1:67923-91373 GCA_902702965.1 Spirometra erinaceieuropaei
AGGTTGGTGATGAGCATAGTGATTGGTCGGCGCTTTGGCATCAGTACCGTGTGCGTTCTGCGTGACTATGTTGCCCAGGCAAACTGAGCACTAGAATGGCGGCAGGTAACTGTGCCTGTTAATGGACCGCGACCCCCAAGATCATGACGCGAGCAGCTTCTCATCCACACAGTTGCCAACTCTCGCGGGCATTTCAGCTCCGTGGGTCTTGACGGTTTAACCGGCTCCCGTCGTGAGTCGGGCCTTGAAAGTTAGCGTCATTTCTTCACACTACTGGTACGTGCTTGGTCATCTGCGCTCAGGTTTCGTAACAACTGCGTTCTGTGTGTTCGACACTTATCTCTGCTGTCACCGATGATGATTTTGAGAGTGGGTCCGAAAGGTCGGACAATTAAGATTTTTGTCTAGCCGGTCTAACCACATTATTCCCAACTGCCTTCTTGGACCGCCTTCTAGCTTGTATCTACGATTTACTCCGAATGTGCTTAATTCCTTATGCAAGTATTGGAAAAAAAGAACGACTAAACAAGTGCTCATTAATGATTTTTCGCATCACTCAGTTAGACTGCAATCATCATATATTCTTGACGTGTTAATCAAACCAATGTAACCTCTCACGTTTGTCAATGTTTCGGCCGTAAATTTTACGTTTCTTTTCTGAAACTGCATTTTCGGATTTTGGCCGATGTTTCGCGATTTTCGGCACGCCGTGCAAGTTTGTGAATAAATATTTTCGAGTTAATCTAGACTATTTTGCAAAGCTTTGCTTGCGGACTACGTTGGGTGTTATATTTTTAATTGTATTCCTGCTAGGGTATGGGAAACGGTAATTGGTAGCCGATTTTAAGACTGGGTAAATGCTCGTTATGTGCCAATTAACCCGTGATTTGATCTGTTTATATGAATTACAGGTCTTCACCATACGCCTCTGTAAATTTCGAGTTAATCAATATGCCATTATTTACTAAGTGGATCACTAAACACAAGAGTGAAAGGTAGACAGCAATCAACTAACTCGTCTGAAGCAAATTCCATTGGATGTCCTACACACTTTTGGAAATTAATTCGTTCTAGCCTCCACTGCTTAGCCTTTTTCACTCTCTACGGTCACCGGACTAAAATAAGAGGTTCTAGGCGTAATTTTCGTTGTTGCGACGTGTTCATCTATCCCCAAAGGCGTTTGTGGCCTCTTTCGTATTTTTTTTGTCCAAATCTTATCCAGTGTACACGTACCGGCGTCCGGATTGAGATCGTTATCTGCATCATCTTCCCAAGAGTAGATCTCCGTGACCTGCGATTTGCGGATCTGCACCGCCTGGTGGTAGACGTTTTAGGCGTACTTGGACACTGAGCCCCATTTAGTCGGGCCTTTTGTTGATAAGATCAGCTGTTTATTTAAATCAAACGCTAAAGAGCGTACGTAGGTCGTATTACTGTGAATTTACTCCACGTGCTAGGGCCCCTACTTCGCTTAATGTAGCCAATTCTCGTAACATGTCATGATTCAGTGGGTAAAGGCGGAGCAGTAGCTTGCATTTTGGGCAGACAGGGAGGCAGTTTGCTGAACGAAAGTCTAGCCTCGTGGCATACGTAGACGTATAGACGGAGGAGAAGAAGAGGGCAAATTATGACGGACACCATAAAACACCTGAAGATCAGGAAGAATTAGCGAAGGGGCCCAGGTATGCAGAAGACCCTTGAACAGCTCTCTACTACACCCACAGATATCTTACCCGTTCAAACCCTTTTGACTTAGTGTTAACTGTGTGACCGGGGTCCACTGTACACTATTCCTTGTGGTTTGTTGTAACTTTTCTCGGCTCATTCCGCAGTGATCTAGATAAGAAAGATAGTATATCGTCCTGGTTTGTCCAACTCGGATGACCTAAGTACGTACTGCAGCACCTTGGTCCCGGTGGTTCCTTCGTGTCTAGAAATGAACTAGAATGACCTCGCACAGATGCACTAATTATAACGACCAGATGAGATTGCGTAGGTGGGCGACTGGTATGTACTTTAGCCACATATGAACCGACCAAGGTTCTGCATTCGCGTTTCGAGCGTGTGGGTGTGCGCGGTTCAGTAAGTCCTCTTCGCAAAAGTCTGAACCCTCCCACCTGTTTGCGATCAGGCCTGACTCATCATTTAGCGCCGGCTGCTGCCACCGCCGTCGAAGCTGTTTCAGATTGCAAGTAATGTGACGAAAGCCGTTAGTGTGTGTGTCTTCTGAAAGGCGCTCAGTAAGCCTGCTGGGAAGGTGCTGCCGCGTGGGCTCTCAAATATTGAACGCGTGAGCACACAGAAATGGTTGACGCATAAGCGCCCTCAAATGTGAGAAAATGTTGGCATTCAGACCCGCTATGACGACTGTGCTAACTTGGGGCTGTCAAACTGATTTCACAGTAGAGGAAACTGAGTCATAGGACTGGCAGTAAATCACTCAGCAAGGATGTGCGGGGCGTTATTTGTTGCCGTTCCGTGTGTTCCGCTTTATGCGCGGTACTTGAATCAATTTTAACCATGTACCTATAGGCTTGTTTGGAATGAAATAAACGCTTTTGCTCTGCTGATCCTAGTTTGATCCACTCAAAGTGATTAATTAGCAGGACAACCGATATTTTGTTTTACTGGCTAGAATGTGAAGCATCCGGTGAACCAGCTGCCATAGGAGCACCAATATACTCTTCTAACATTCAAAAAATGCAAAAATGCCGTGTATTTTAGGACACTCTTGAAAGGTGGTCTCTCAGAACGCACGTCCCATCGGGAGGTTTTCAAGTCGTGTGAAACTTGTCCACAGTTCTATTTCTGGACTAATTTTTTGTGGGTTTCCGCTGACTAACCGCTAACCAGTTAAAAACCGTGAAATCAAAGAGAAAGGGCCTGTTTTCACGCTGTATATATTGACTGAAATTTTATGCATATAAGAATATTGGTCTTTACATTACCGTTTTAACCTGTATTCAGACAAATCGCTGTATTTTAGGTGATAACTTACCAATATATAATCACTGGGTCGTTTCCTTCGTGTTTTCCTTCTGCCCCCACCCGAAAGACACCTATTACCACGGTTCCCGTATTAAACGCGCTTATCCGTACTTTTTTTGGGATCCAGACAGCGTAACCAAGCCTTGCCGAATATTGGTTGAATGAAAAACGCGTGGTTTCGCTTAAAAGCCCAAAAAGGTTAGTTCTACTCATTAGGCGTGACAATATTAACCCATTTATAAGAGAGTCAAGGTTAGTTATCGTTGTTATTTGAAGTTTGTCAACAGTCTGACTACAGTACAGTACGAAGACTACTGGTCGACCACATAAAGCTTTTTTTAACGCAGGTAAATGCACTCGACGGGCAAGCTCATGTTGAAAAAAGTTTCCGACTAAAAGATGCAACGACACCTGATACCAAGTCAGTTGGTACGCGATCAATTTGAATTCAAACATTATATTTTTAACTACGGACCACCCGTGCCGGCTATGATCAATAATACTCGAACTCGCATGGCAGTGGTCTTCTCCAATGCGTCGTAACTGCAGGACGGTAGTGGGGCTTGAGCATTTCATTGCAGATTCTGATCTGGTGTCCTAACAGGTAGGGATGTGCCATCAATAATTAAGAAGTGCTGGTGACAGCGTTTGGAGGAACCATTTTCTTCGTATTTGCGCCATATCCTAACTTCGGGCCCGAGAAGGCACATCGGGCTTAAATTAAAAAGTTTTTCATTGAGCACTCGTCTGAAGCCGTGTCACCTGGTCTACGCGCTTGCATCCCGTCCTCTACGATCGTGCATATCAAAGGCCGCAGGCCATGGTGCCCTATCGATCTGAGTGCATGAACAAATAAACTTGTTCCACTTAGTATTGTAGCTCCATTCATGGACACCTAGTTTAGAGGCCTGACGACCAAATGGACACGGGTTCGACTCCCAGTTCTCCATGACATCTGGTTCGATATATCTAACCCAGAAGGAAACTAAGTTGGAAATGCTCAATCCGGCCTCTTTTGACTATTAATACTCACTGTACATTGGTGGTGAACATTGATCATTTGGTCACTAAGGCGGATTCTAGATCGTCTTTGCCTGGTTCGATTATGAAGCGCCGTAACAAGGTAGAATTCTCTCGAATGGCCTCTGAGAATCATTTTCCTGTAGTTTAGATTGCCGATAAAAGTAATTTGCTCTTCCTAATCGACGATAAACCTATTTTTCGCATTGTGCTTGTGACTCTGATGACTAGTAAGGTCGTTTATTAGTTGCGGTTGAGATACAGGGGTGGAGGTTCGACTGCCTCTTCCTTAATGCCGACTGTTATCGAATAAGAGTTTGTTTGAAGTGTTCATGTTGTTTTCGCTGGGCTCAAACTAATCGCCTTGACATTGGGTAGAGTCTAGCTCGGCGTTGAGGTGAAACAAACCAAAGTATGGATTTGTGATAGGCGGCAAAGTGCTGGGAACAAAAGGCTCGTTCCAGCTCAGACTGGGTATTCGATAAAGACTAGGGCATTCCATGAGTAGGTAATCAATGGTCCCCACCAAGCACCCATTTCCTGCAGTTACTATTGCCAAGGAAGCCTATTTTTGGCTCACAGCGGAGATGCGAGTCTTGGCCTTTTCATAGTCAACTGAAAACCTGTTCGGCTATTGAAAGCATTTCATGAGCGCCCATCTCGAGTGCCTCTTCATATTCTCTGTAAGTCTATCTCAGACCATCGTGACGTATTGTTCTTTTGAGTAGTGGCCTCGACTTCCTCTTGTTGCCAGGTATGCTTTTTCCGACTCCAAAGTCCTACTAGGTGTATTTAAACCATTAACGGCTTAATCATTAATAGCGGGAAGCGGGCTTTGAGGCCTTGCTTAGGGGTGTGCTGATCTTTGTGAGTTGGGTGTTTTAAAGTCGGAACATGTCGTAATTTGTTCAAGTGAACTGTTATCAGGAAGGTAACCATGAAGTCTACTTTCATTTTGCTATTTAAAACCTATTCGACTGCGAGGCGACTGCGTTCTTTGTAGTTGTCAGTGTTTTCAACCGATGTCCTCCATAGCATTCCCAAGTTCCATCCTCATGAACGCGGAGGACAAGTAGCTGGCCGCTGTCTAATACCGGGGTTTCCAAGCGGGGATGCAGCACCCTTTGGGAGTGCGAGGTAATATGCCCTAGATGATGTCATAATGGAGCATTCCCCTTCTGTGAAGCCACCAACTGTGAATCATCAACTGGATTAGGGCTCGTGCTCTGGACCACCGCCCCTGCCTGTAGTTTTGTGAAGAACTTGGATGCGAACATTCGGTTTTTTTTAGCCACACGGAAGTGCGCTAACTGTCACGTGGGAATGCTTTAACGCGCTTTTTTGAGCTGCGAGAGGAAGTCAAAGCATTTATGATGGAACGAGACTATGATCTGATTGTGTAAATGGAATTGAAAGAATTCGTCCGGACGTTAGCCTCTTCGAGTGACATTTTCACCCATATGGATGACCTAAATGGATCTATCCAAGGGAAGAATATAAGTTCAGTGACATGCTGCGAGAAGATAGACAACGGCAGGTTGTGTAACCCCATTTCACGATCAGTAACCCCAGTCTCGTGTATTACGGGCATGGTGAGAATAGGGGTTTTACAGGTGAGGCATCACCGCGTAGGGGGAGCGAAATTCATATAATAACACTTAGAAGATAGACATATTTAGGCCGAAATTCTTCTTCTACACCTGTATATAGCAACAGGAGCGAGCTCGTTAATTGAAAAATAAACAAAAGGTAAGTCTAAAGAAAAAAAAGTAATTGAATAATCCGCCGCCTGCAAATTTGCGACAGCCTAGGGAGCAATGAAACGAACAAAAAGTAGGAGAGAATAACAGTAAGGGCCAAATATTGTAACTGTGAAGATTTACTACAAGGTGGCGTGATGCACATGAATATTAGAGGAGCTACGGAAATACACCCTAATGAACAAGGAGAAATTAAAATAACGTAAGTTTGAACGCCCGTTTGTATCTTCATAACGAGGCAGCTGAATATGCTAAATAAAAATTTAAGGAAAACAAATATTTATGTATAGGAGTTATGTACAATAATGAAGGGCATTTATGAACAGAATAGGTAATAATGGTTGTTTATTTCCCTCTAGAAGACAGAACATCTGCTCCAGGTCACAGGAAAGTCGAACAATCGAAGCTTGATTTTCTGATCAAAGTGGAGGAAATAACCGAAGTTATAAACTCGAAGAGGGTGGTGAAATATTGTCAGACAAAGGCTCTGCTAGCTAGCGTAACAAAATGTCAATATGCTAGGTTGCACACCGACAGATATGTATTTCGGTGTAGCCAATGTCTTAGTAGGAAAGTTCCAAGGGTTCCGGTGTCGGATCAGATAATATGAGCCCACGTAAACGAGGTTCAATATCGTCTGTAGTTTTGCCTAGACAGCGTAGGTTTGAAGCAAGTGCGGGAAATATTCCTGTCGTAAATTTCGGGAGTATATCCAGTACAACAGCTCCCCGAGTCGGGAACCGGAATGCCTCCTTCTTGCACTCAATTTGACGACCATTTGCAAGTAACTTTTTGTACGTAAACTGAACGGAATTTAACTGCCCTATTACAGGTTATGGGAAGGACTACGCACAAATATACTTGAAGAAGTAATTAAGCCATGATGCACGCGTTTGACAACAGACATCGGTTGGAGATGTCGTGGAAAGTGAGCGGTTGTGTTCTAATTGGGGCAAAATAAAAAGCAACCGACGTCCCTTACAGCAGCGTTGCATAATGACTACCGACATGACACAAGAATGCATAGACACCATTTTGAAAGAAACGAGTTACGGAAGGGGGGAGCGAAAGCCGAAGGCTGCCTCATGCCAGATAATATATCCCTAAAAAAGTTCATACTGGAACAACGCGGTTCACGTGATTATACCAGTGTGCTAAGCTAAACTCAAAGGGCGAACTCCTGCGACTGTCAGTTGACAAACTAAGCAACGCTCGCTAAAACAAATATAGTAGTCATGCATACATATAAAGCATAGTGAGATTGCACAACCTATCCTTGCCAGAAGATAAATGGTTTCGAAGAAAAATTACAACTTTGGTGTCGGCGAGTTAAAAGAGGGAGTTTTTATAATTTTCAGTCACTCGGAGGAATGGTTAGTAACAATAAACTCAAATTCCAGGGGTCTATGAAGAAATCATAGATTATTTGGAGATATCACCAACGTCATTTGATGGGCATCTTAGAGGAGGAAAACTGAAAATTTCGGGATTATTAATCCACATTCATTCAGTATGGATAATATTTTGGATGAGAAAGAACCAAAGGAAGATCTTTTAGAACCGTGCAAAAATCATGTCTGAGAGCAATACTTCGGAATAATATTGGTGTTCGATAATGATTATGCTGCCAAAACTTAGGGAAAATGTATTAACTGTGCTCATCCTGATTGCGACGGCGGGCTTATAAAAGCGTAGATTTAGTAACCTTTTGCTAATCAAAACAAAATTCAGAAATGGTTTGGATGTACAAGCAGATAAACAGACCGCTATTAGCAAAAAAATGCCGTGATCTGAAAAACTTATCTAATAAACTGGGACAAATTTGATTATAAAACTCTGTTTGCGTTTTTTTATAAACTGTTTTAGGGGTGTAGGACTTAAAAAAGGTTGACAATCCGTGGTCTAAAGCAAGCCTCTGAGTTGCCCTAAATCGATCCATCGCATAAAGTTGTATTAACCTGCGATAGCCCGTCATCCTACTGTAACGACTACAAGTTTGCTAAAAGGAGCGGCTTCACAAAGAGATCCCAGGAATATCGACTGATGGGCGTTGTCCCGAGCAGTTAACCGAGAATTCTCTTTGGTCACAGTCCCAAACTCCTACCACCGGGTAGACGGCACTTAAGTAATGGTGTGCACTATATGTTTTGTTTTCTGCGCCTGAACTTTCTTGCCTCACTGTCTGCCAGCTTTCTAACAACAAAAGTAGAATCCTCAAGGTCCTTCTTCTGACGGGTAAGTCCATTGCGAGCCTATTAACTCGACTGGGGATCATAGTAGATGTTGCGCAAACCGAACGGTTTTACAGACTCTTTTGAACTTTGGCATTACAATACAAGCACTTCAGGCCTTTGGCTTCCGAAAAGCCCTGCGCATATGGGCAGGATTTTAGCTAGGCTGTCAGTTGTGGCGGATATAATGTCACTTTTTACAGTTCTGAGATAAAGTTTAATACTACTTCGGACCAAGATGCAAAATATTCCAAATGAATTTAATGGGGCTGATATAAAAGGGAGTTGTATTGGATGAAACCTATCAAATGAGTTACATCTTTTTATATTGATTCGTTTCAATAGTGAAAGACCGCTTACGATGATCGCCAAGCTCATGCAATGAACAATCCACGAATTTCATTAAATGATTAACAAATGCTCAGAAACCATTGACTGAAATTCTGGAGTGTGCCCTTGGATTTAATGACACAGTGTTGGGCTTTCCATGCATATCGAAACGGTGGCACATAGATGACCATGTTTCCCGCCAGTTGCAAAAAATGACCACCTGGGTGGTACAGATCACTTTCACAGGTCTCTGCTACCTATTTAAATGCAATCATATGCTACGGAAATCATGCGCAGAAAATGCCGTTTTATGCTTGTTTAAGTGCGAAGTTGGTTTTCTTTAACACGTGTGCCTGAAGAAATGACATCTTTGGGTTTAAAGGAAGTTTTTGATTGACAGAAATTTTTAGGACGCTGAAGTGATTATTCAAGAGGGATAGTTTTTGCATCTACTACCTGTTGCTTCTGGGGTCCATGCCGTGATTCATACATGCGACGAGTCAGTGATATCTTCTTAATGATGAAAAGCGATGTTTGATGTATTAAAAATTCAATGTTTAAATGCGGGCAATGGGTTAGGCGTAAAATTATAAGGGATTTGGACAACTTTGTTCAGGTCAGAGGGAACGCCTTTTAAAGGTTATAGTTCAAATGCTACCCAGCATCCTAGAGATGAAGCACAACAAGGGATTCTTTCATCTGGGCAAGTAATGCTTCCGAAGTATCTGCAACTGTCATGGTGATGGCTTTGAATTCGAATGAACTTCGACTGCACGTAGCGAGTGAACTACTGGTAAGAAGAAGGGTAACTATAGCGCCATCCTGAAGAAACACCATAGGACATATCCCTTTAGATTTTGAATATGGATTTTCACCAGTTTTCTCTAAAACCGGTTTTTTTAGATCCGGAAGTGCCTCTTGAGTAAGAACAACCTTACTGCGTGTGTTATGGCTCCAGAGGTATACATTTCTCCACAGTAATTCCGCGTTCTCAGATGGATTATTTGTCGATGAAAAATGAATCGGACTAGTAGCATTCCGAACTTTTTACATTCGTCAGTGCACGGTTTCTTTTTATCGGCTGTTTTTCTGTGTAACCCGAAGCATGTACCGAAAATCCTTGTGACGTTTAAACCGACAGTTCATGAACTGAACGCGATGAGGCCCTTTAGATACATTCGGGGTTGAATTGTTCCCTCACCTACGTCACAATCCAGTGACATTTACGACTGACTACACTGAACAGTCAGTTCAACAAAACTGCACCTACCGTCGTTGGAAAGTACACTGAAAAGTTAGATACTCTTTGCTAATCTATTTTTCAACAAGGTGAGATCCCGAAAGCTTGCGATTTCCATGTTTAATAGGCGATCCGTAAGATTGGAAAACGGCCGGCAAATGTCTCACCGGGACGTTCCACTCATGGAAACTCATGGCGTTCTATAATGCTAAGTTAAAAAAAACAAAATATTTTTATAAATCACATAATTATATTATAAGTGTAGAAACTATGCGATAAAAACTTCCGAAATCGAGATGGTGCAAAATAACTGCTTATTTGGCTTTACGTGACTGAACTTAAAGGACTCCAATATACAGAGTGAAATAATCGCCTTTTTAATTTCCTCAGAAATTATCTACGAACTGGGAGTAGATCAGTTTATTCAAGGTCTATAGGCTCAGCCCGAGAATGTAATGCATCAATATTTGGACCAAAGTCCATGCAGCGGCAGGATATCGGCGAAACACGTGTGTATGGGCTTTTGGCTAGTACCTGTGCTGTTAGTATGGTATCACCTTACCCTAGAATACAGGGTGAGTCTGAAGTAACTGGACAGTAAAAAAATTCTTGGCACGAACAATAAAATTTACTGATATCCAGGTGTAAATGAAATAAAGGTCATATAGGACGCGGTTATAGTAAGTGTCTTCAATGCATTTAGATGTTATATAAAGAACAGCGTAGCCCACATGTAGGCAGAAGTCTTAGTTGATTTTTGTACAAGAATCCACCATCCTTGAGAGAAGTTGCCGAATAGTCCCCGAATGTTCAGCATCGACTAAGTTTCTTCGGCGAACCCGAAAGAAGAAAGTCAAGAGGTGTAGGATTAGGCGAACGAGGATGATACTCTACAGAACCATGACACCCAATCCATTTGTGTGAGAAATGCCCATGAAGCCAGTCGTGCACAACAGTCCTATGGTGGGAAGGTGCACCGCCTTGCTGGAACCACGTCTCACGAACATGTGACCAATTTGCCACTCTTGACAGAGAATCATTGTTGAGCATTTCAGCACAGTTGTTGTCTGTCACAGTTCCTTCATTGAAAAAAGACCCGATCAAACCTGAAACACAAATCCAAATCCAAAGTACAACACTGATTTTCTTAACATCCATCTTGAGAAAAAACTGAGGATTTTTTTTGTCCAATACACAGAAGTATGTTGATCAATTTGGAAGTTGTCTCGTCACTCCATATAATTCTCCTTGTAAAAGTAAGAATGAAGACACGTTTTTCAGTCGTCAATCGTTGATTATTTGTTGCTGCCATTCCTGGGGCACGGTGTCCTACCCGAAATAGAAACAAATAACTGCAAGTTTCTGACGACCATGTCTGCCAAACTGACACTGGT
Organism: Spirometra erinaceieuropaei; assembly: GCA_902702965.1. Lineage (NCBI taxonomy): Eukaryota > Metazoa > Platyhelminthes > Cestoda > Diphyllobothriidea > Diphyllobothriidae > Spirometra > Spirometra erinaceieuropaei. The sequence continues at coordinate 78,887 of CACRXP010001340.1, forward strand.
AAGATGTGTTCACGTCGACTGCTTCGGCTAACAGTAGTCACTTATCAAGCAGTCGACCGTCTAAATAGCTTCTAGTGTAATTAAGAATAAGCCTTCATTGACCCCCCGGTCACTTCTGACTCACTCTGTATATCAGCGGAACATAATGGAGTCTTGGGGCTTAGATGAGAAGTAAAGCGATTGCTAGAATAAGGGCTTTATTCGCCTAACGTCTTGGGTTCTCGTTTGAACCTAAAACGTCAGGCGAATAAAGTCCTTGTTCCAGTGATCGCTTCTACTTCTTATCAACTGGTTCCTGGAACTCGCATCGTCGCTTGTACCTTGGGGCTTTAAGAATTAGATTATTCCTAGTGGTGGGCTATAGAAAACAGGGCAACTCATACAGCTAGAATGCGTGTAGCCAGGCCAATGCGAACCATCGATCACCCACTTCTATCGCAGACCCTCCAGCGGTGAATTATCGGTAACCCAATGTCTGACTCTGTTAGTTGTTAGATTGCCCCTGTTTCCGACTAGGAGAACAAACACAAGGCTCCCCCCTGACTCACGGTCCTGTGAGACAAACCTTCCAGACGCAGGAGGTAGACAATTGCAACAGGCGAGCGTGACGTGATCCGCATTAATTATTCGCACAGATGGATGACACGCCGTCCATAACTCGCTGGTAGTGCCTTCGGCGCGATATTGGACGGTCGGCGATTGCCTGTGTCCGGCCACACTCATCTTGTTTTTCCTTGTGAGACTGTTCACCTTCCATTGCCTGTCATAATAATTTTTAAATTACCAGACAAGTTTAAGATTATTTTGAACTCCACCTTGACTTCGGATATTTCCCCAAAACCGCATTAATGCATCCACCTTGAAGTGTAACCATAGGATAAGTAGCCAAATACAGAGGGAAGATGTTCATACTACGTCCAAAATCATTAGAAATTGTATGTCTTGTTTTCATCGACAGCGCGTCACCGACTAAGTTATGTAGAGCAGGAAGTGCTAGTTGACTTTACTCAATTTTGAGTTTCTCCATGAGTATAAAAACTGTCAGTGTACAGTGCGATTTGATAGGTTTTGCTGCAATTGACAATCTCAGCTATGTCGCTATCTAAAAGTCTAAGAGCTCTGCTCTCGAATGCATATGAAGCATGCTCCTACTAGTTGGGGGGACCAATTAGCCACATGATATAATTCAAAATTTGGGCAAAGTTATGAATAACCCCGATACTGGACTGATATGTTTATTATGAATTTTGTTAAACCCTCATACATTGGACGCCCCTGTCATCCCCTTTTTAGGAGTTTCTCTTGTAGTAGCATAGTTTGAGCCAACTGTCGAATTTATGCGGTAAGATCTGATAGCGATGAAGACTGATACAACAATTTTTCGCGTATCTGAGAGCATCGACCAGTTATATTTAAATCTTAGGTCAGCGACGGTTAGTGGGCCTATTTTGTCTTGCTGTCCCACCATACCGCTAAACACTTCGTTCTGTATTTCAGCGCTTTTGTAAACGTGTGCCACTTTGCTCCTCGCTCGTATTGGTTCATGCGAAAACTATATTTATTGCCTAATGCTCAGGAGGCCTCAGTCATATACACATTCGCACCAATACAAACGCAGTACCTGGTTAACATGAACATGTCCGCGCATTTGCATTCCGAATACAGCTTGTGCAAATCGTCCTTTCACTACTTGCCGCAAGTCATGCAACTTTATTTCGCGATAGTTTAAGTGTCAGCAAAGTTACTTAAAACATCCCAGCCCTTTAGCCGATACAGACAGGACAAAGAACTTTGTTATAGTGACATCATACCACTCCTTCATCCATCGCACATTGTGTGAGTGAACGGGCTGAATTTCATACAATAGTGACGTTGCAGATATGCATAAATGATTGGGATATTGATATTTATGGCTCCGATTTAAGATTCAGTGGGTTGTTTCATAATTTTACTAGGTTTTTAAAATCTTTAAGAGGCTTTAGTTTCTTGTCTCCTACGTTTGGATTTTCAACGCTTACCTTCGCTCAGAGCCCGGCTAGATGCTCTCGATGTCTCCCTTGTTTTGTTAGTAAGTATCACACTCCGTGTTCAAAAAATACTCCAAAACTGCTGATTTTGCTGAGTCGTAGCCCTGAATGACGGACGATATTGGAATATGTTTTGGGCGTGTGCCCAATAATACTCTTGACCGCAGTTTAACTCGCATGATGTTCGATGATTTTCATTGCAAGGACCTCCTGATAGTTAAACTGTTCACCGCGGACCTCACTGTGCTTACGTCACATCTGTGGGCGAAGGCCTAAATAATTAACTCAGCGGTGACAACACGGGCTTTCCCAGACGCAGGAGGCTAACTTTCGAGTATCCAGCATTTTGGTGTGGGCGATAGCACGCGATTTGATAGGTCTGAAGTCCGTTTAATGCCTTTAGCAAACTGGCACCGGTATATCCTTTCGTTTTGCAGTTATTTGCCTCTCCGGAGCAACCTGTGACCACATGAAAGGCGCCGCATACGTTACATTTTGTCATCTTGGCTGAAAGTGCAAATTACGTCTTACCGACCTCGGTGTCCGTGTCAGGCCATCGTAAATTAAAATTTTCCGAATTATACGCCTTCTAATAAATTCAGTGTTGACAGTAAACTCTATAATACTTTTTCTAATAAATTCATTGTTAATATAACCCACGTCTGAATATCTGAGACTGAGTCCTGTCTAGGTAATGATCAGGAGGCTTCAGAATGGTTGCTTAAGCAATGTAGCAGTATATAACCCGGAACACCACTGGACAAGGTTCACTATCAAACACTACATTGCAGGATATTTTTAGTGGAGAATCTCCAGTCCCGAAGTTGATTGCACTGGAGGATCAGGGTAATCTAATTCGAATCACGACGGCCACGTGTCGAAACTAGGTTGACTTAATAAGTGATTCTGAGCATGAAAGCCTCTTAATGTCTCCGATTGTGTGAGAAAGTTGGCTCGAGATAAAGCATACCGTGTTATTGCAAACCGTAACAGAACCCCTGCAGTTATAACCACTTCTTCCCCTATTACCCCTGTGAAATACCTGCAAAATGAAAGACAGTTTTACTTTAACTTAGGAGATAAGATACAGATGATGAAATACATCATTTTAGATACAAGGTTGTTGACTAAAAATATTTGCAGAAAGTAAAATTTTCCACTTAATCGATCCACTGTCTAGTGGAATCATACGACAAAAGGCAGTGGAGGAGTCCTTTGTATGTGCGCAGGTCAGTGGCTGTTCTAGTTAGATTTCAGCTGTAGGTCTGTCAATTGCGTGTGGGCTATTTTCTCCCAGCTCCAGGAGTCTGGTAGAGACCGAACACGATGTTCTTGTAGACGAAGACCAAACTCGAACCAGCCTTATGAGAGCAGACCGAGTAGAATTTACCGTCAGTCATATAGCAGTTCCAACCTTCCCCGTAGACGGATTCCACCCTCTGTTTAACTGCATTAAGTTGTTCCTGTTTTTGGACGAAAATAAATTTAATCAGACAACTAAAATTTTGTACGTAACAGGCAACATAGCTCCAACAAGTCAACCAATCATATTCTTTGAACTACTGACTATATTACTTGTCGAATTTTATTGATACCAAGATCACCACGCTGTTCTGAGTGTTGTATTTTTGGAAATATGCTAAAAAGCTGTTATTACCATGACCAATACACTATCTTAAGCCAAGGCGACGAGGGTATCTAGGCTGAAGGCACCGGGATTATTCGGAAAACTTTACTCGAATAGGACAAGACATGCTGTCCTTATTTACCTAAATTCGAAGTTAAGCCAATCATGTGGGAGGTATGACGGCATGGGGCACAAAACATAAATCACGGAAGCATACATCATACAGCACGCTAGTAGAATTTGACGTTGGTTAATGTCGACTAAGTCTCCGTATTCTCCATTGTTTGACGCTGATACAAGGCAAGTTCTAACACATGGACATTCTGTTATCAGATTATTTTCGAAAGGAAAGCAAACAGGAGACAATTAGTAGAGCCTTCTAAGCACATGCGGCGCGAAAAAATTTCCGGCTTTCGTCTTCTTAAGCTTGAATTTACTTTAACCGTCTTATTTCTACTGGTTGAAAAAGAACAATGAATTTTCCAACCGAAATTGCTTGGCTTAGCAAAATCTAGAAGTCACCAATTATTTTCCCGCTATTGCCGACACCTTTCTTTATGCTAGCCATCAGCATATTCATCAGGCAATCCAAAAAATGTTATAAAAGTATGGCAAAGGCAAATTTGATGCGCGACAGGGCCTCTGAAATCCAGGATGAAGAATACGTTTAGTGATATGCATGCGCATCAAACTTTTACCTGCTTGGACATCCGCCTCTGAAGGATTTCAATGACGTACAATATTATTGACTGGCGCTGCATGGGTCTCATGTCTGTGGTAAGAATCCGGACATCCCTCAAAGCGCTAGTACTGAAAAGGAGATGAGGTAAGTACTAAAGTAAAGCAACCCACAACCGTCTCCAAACCTGCATCAATAGATGGGCACATTATTAACAAATACTCCACCACGCATTTGGGGATCAAAATTTTTGTAAGGACAGATTCTGGCTCAAACAGGTTGCATACGTTTTTTTGGATTTTGCCTCTCGAACGCTCTGACTGATCTGTATTATCCAGTCGATATCAACAAGGGCGGATTGTAGTGAAAAAACCCGTCAGTTTGCTTATCGTGTCGGTTGACAGTTAACGACTATCCCTTTTCGCCATTTGGACATATAATTCTTTAAAAGCGTGCAAAAGCCAAGGCTTTGCTCCACATAAGGATAATTTTACCATAACCTAGGTTGTTTTGCTCAGTTTAGCCAGTACGTAGGGTATCCCTCATTGGCCTAAACGCAATTAACGACTAAACTGTCCAGAGTACTGACAGTGTCCACAGGGTTGCCTAGTCAAGCAATTAATAGTATTATCATCTTGAAACGCGTTACTATCTAGCATAACGTATAAAAGGGTCTAAGTGAGGTAAGTCGGAGTCTTGTCTCAAGCCGACCTAAATGACTGGAGAAAAACTGAATTGCTGGGAACTGTAAGTTTGAGTTGGAAAAAAACGAACGCGGTTATCTATTAACTTCATTACATAGAAAAATACAGGTGTCTCAAGGGCAAAGGTAGAAGAAAATTATTCAACTGTACATACTCGTTGGTGAATCCTGTACAATCGCGGTAAAGATCTTCTCGACGGATGAATCCAGTTTTGTTGGTATCGAAACGATTGCAAATACGCTACGGAAAAAAGTAACTCGGTAGAGAGGAGTAAACGTCTTACTCTGAACATATGCTAGCTTTGCTCGAATGGGACAAATATTTTAAACAGCATACTGCATGAAAAACTAAAACATTACTTCGACATAAAAACATATCTATAAAAAATATAGAAGAATGTAAAAGTTGTTAGGTGGATTTTTGTACCTCAGCTTGATTCTCCTCGATTCCCCATTTAACCAGGAAGTTCTTGTAGTCCTTTGTGGGGATAGCTTAAGTGTTAAAAATATCGCTGTGAGTTAAATCATTTAGTTTTACGTTGCATACACACTAGAGGAAGCTAATGGAACAATCATTAAAATGACTAGTCCAAATAATTTCTGCCGGTTTTCAATTAGATTTTTTTTGCAGCCGCTCAAGTGCAGTTCATTCAGCCTATTTTGCTTTTAGTTTCGCCTCCCTATTAGATTTTATATTCATAAAATCCCGAAACTAATTCATATAGTTTTTTGCTTTTAACGATCTGTTACGTTGTGTCAGTCTTCCGAACTTGAAACCACGATCTATATCTGAAAAGTAATAATCTTTCTAACACGAGTGTGTGAAGTTGGCAGTCTTGGAAAATCGAGTTTCAATATACTTTTTGTGATTTGGAGATATCAGTTGGAGTAGGGTATTTTAAACGAAAAATGTCTTAGTGTCCAGTCATACGTAGCATCAACAGAATGTTATTATTTGCAATTACTTTTTATGGCTGTTAGGCTCAATTTAGAATAACTGGGAGGAATGTTAAAGGTGAATTTGGGGAAAATTGCATTTTTCCACATTTCTTTTGTAATTTCCCAATCGCCATATTACTGAACACCTACTGGTCAATTCCAAAAATACGTAGAAAAAATATTTTCAATCATTATGGTCTTTTTGGGACTTTGAGCACAAACTCCAGCATAAATACGAATTTTCTTGAATAGGTTTCGAAGTGGAAAAAAAAGCATACCAGCTTTAGCCTCTGTCATCTCATCGTAATAGTGGATTAGTCGCTCAGGGGCTGGTTCTTCTGCCATTGTGTCTCAGCGATTGTTTCCACACCTTGCGCCGTTAACAAATGTGCTAGCAGAGCTCGCAGTTGGGGGTAAATATTAAATATGAGCAGAAGGCAAATCGAAGTAGCGGCAAGTGCGTACGTGTGATTATTGCAGGTGTCATTCGGGGAGACTTTGGATGGGCATGCGTGCGAAAACCAGAGTCAACGGGGTTGCACCTCTGCGCCAAGCGCTGGGCAGCACCACAGTGTCACTTCTCACTACGGGCGTGGGCTCAGCGTTGTTAAGCTGGGCTGAGTTGGCACTAATCGTGATTGACAGTGGAGGCTTATTGGTCAGAAAGACAGGACTAACGTGTGAGCGAGGTAATGGTGCTAGCAGGAGAACAAACCCAATTGTGGTTACATACACCACTTAAATCTGAAGCCCAGACAAAACAGAGGCATGGTTATGTTGGTTTCAGACCACTTGAAATGGCAATGACAGTCGTGTTGGTGAAATTTGCTGACATATAGAGTAGAGCACCAACCCAAAGCATGATTTTAACTGTTTTATTTGGAAAAGGCAAAGATCACATAAAACTGGCGTAGACGGTCAATCTCAGGACCAAAAGTGACTTTGCTATGCGCTTGCCTTAATAATGATGGCGTATTTTTGATCGTATTCAAAGTCTGTGAATGAACTTAAAAAATGTTCATATACGTCTTATCTGTTAAAGAATTCGGCGTACCACAAGAGGCCTACAGAGCAAAGGTTATAGACTTTTACCGGACACATTTTCCAGAAAACTTAGATTTGCTGGGCATTTAATAAATAACTGCACCCGCCGCCCTCGTACGTAGTCAAATTTTTCCTGTCAATGTTTAACACAGAATTCAAAACAGTTGTTATAAATAGATGCGCTCGTCAAACTAATTACTCGTCCAGCACATAAGGAGATCTGCAATTTTGGCGTCGGTTACGTGCCAAAATTTCCAATCAGTCTTCAGTTCAAATCGATGTTTCCATGCACAACTGGATTTACAGAGCCAATTATTCCTCCTTTCATCAAAACGTCATTTAGGCCCTTTAACCTCAGTATAAAGTCTGAGACAGCTTTAACTTAGAATTAATAATGGTGTATCATAAAGTACTTTTTGCACATTTAGACAAGAAGGCTTCCTAGTTAACTTCCTCGTAAATGCCTTACACTTGCTTTATCAGGTCCATCTATATCCACGACTTGATGGACTTGTCCCCTTCAGGCGAGTCGGAGGCTTCTACTTTCACCTTATTCGTGTCTAGAGAATGGGGTTCAGTAGCAAAAATGTCTAGGTCACTCGTGAAACCCACCCGTTAGGTTTTGTTTAAATGAACTTTTTCTGCGATTTCTCTTGACATGCTTCATATTCTAAGTCCTGGCAGCCCCATTGTATTACACAGTCTCATTTATCATTTTTATACTTTTCAGCCGGAATATTCAGTTACTTTGTTGAAACGTCCACCTGTTTGGTTCATGCGACCTCCTTTCTATGCAACACTGAAAGCAGTTTGCAACAAGATAACGCAGTCTGCACATGTATAGATATATTGAAAAACAGGCATTCCAAGAAATATATATATAATATATATGTACTGGAAGATGGGCATCCCAAGAAACATAATTCGAAGAAGAATGAGTCCTTTGGGAAAATGAACAAACTTTATTTCGTAAATTTTCGAGTCTGGTTCCCCAGCTCGTCTTCAGACGTGTAGTAATTGTGAAGAAACAGTCAAAATTTAAACAATGCCGAAAAAATCGATATTGCTCTGTCATGGCTGAGGATGGGTTAATGTTGTGGGCTGATGTCACGCCTTGATTGGCTATTACCTTTTCCATTTTTCTTTGAGAGTTGTGTACATGGTATCAAGGTCGATGCGTCTATTGATGCAGGAATCATCAGAGTGAATGGCCTCTAGGAATTCTCGGCCTTTCTTATATGGTCAGGAACCGACAATGCGTGTTTTATCCCAAGCGAATTTGTGCCCAGTTTCAAGAGTATGCATGGCGACTTGGGATAAGTTGTCCCGCCTCTTCACTGCCAACTGGTGTTTATGTAGGCATGTAGAGGCGGATTTTCCGGTTTGACCACAATACACTGCATTACAAGTGCCACATGGAATCTTATAGACTACTTATTTCTTATCCAAATAGCCAACCCTATCCTTAGGGTGTACAAGCTGATTGCGTAGCGTGGTAGTCGGTTTGTGAGCCACTTGTATTTGGTGATTCCTCAGGTGTCTTTCAACGAGTTCAGACACATTTTTAATATAGGGAAGCGTTCGCCAATGTTTTGGTTCTGGCTTCTGATCGGAACAATCTAGTTCCTTCTCTCTTTCTTTTGATTCCTGCTCTTTCATGCATCGGCGTACAAAATCTCTAGGGTAGCCGTTTTGGAAAAATAGATTGAATAGATAATTGAGTTCTTCTTTGTAACCTTCGTTCTCAGAGCAATGTGTTTTTGCTCGATTAAGTAGGGTCTTAACAGCACTCCGTTTGTGAGCCATATTGTGGTTGCTCTCGTAATGTAGGATAACTTCCGCGTAAGTTTCTTTGCGGTATACTGATGTCTGGAATGTCCCGTCAGTTTTTCGCTGTAGGATGACATCAAGAAATGGGAGTTTGCTGTTAGCTTCTCTTTCGAGCGTGAACGTAATTCCCGGTAGTGTTGAGTTGATAGCTTTATGCAGAGTTTCTAGCTGATCTCTCTTGACGATGACGAAGTGAAGATTCAAGTCACCGAAAATAAATGAGAAGAAGAGGCGATCTCGGGAACCATGACTGTATTGTCCTGACGTTTGTTCAGCTACTCAGTTTATGGAACAGCTCAGGGGAACGCGACTCACTGCAGACGATCGCATGTTGTCGTTTGACGTCGCCTCTCTCTTCACTTCATTCCCGCAGGACCGGGCTATCGAAACGGCCAGCGAATTGCTCCAGAGGCAGTATGACGAGACGGACGAGTCGGTGAAGCGGAGATATCTAGCCCAACTCTTAAAATTCTGCCTGAAGATTACTACACCTTCGAGGGGACCATGTACGAACAGATTAAAGGGACGCCGATGGGATCGCCTCTCTCCGGCTTCATCGCTGAGACAGTCCTGCGAAAACTAGAGAGAGGCTTTTCACAATTCACAGGCCAAAGTTTTGGACTCGGTACTTCGACGACACCTTCGTCGTCATCAAACGAGAAGTAATCGAGGAATTTCACAGTGTCCTGAATTCCGTTTTTTCAGACATGCAATTCACGACGGAGGCGGAAAACAACAGCCCGTTGCCGTTTCTTGACGTTTGTATCCATCGAAAACCCAACGGGCATATAAAAACGACGATGTATGGGAAGGCTACCAACACAGGCCAAATCCTAAGCTATCACAGCAAACACCCGTTTTGTCAAAAACGCAGCTGTGTGCGAACTCTCTATAGTAGATCAAAAACACACTGCAGCGAGCCGGATGACAGAAGAACAGAACTCTGCTATGTTCCGCGCCCTTTCATGGCCAACGGATCCCCCCGTTACTTCATCGGGCGCAGTAGGCAGTCTAAACCAGGCCACAATCGGGTGACAAAACAGCCAAAAGTCTGGCGGGCACTGCCATACATCGACTGCGTCTCTGAGGCAGTTTCCCGCCTCCTAAGACTCTTAGGAATCGGGATCTCTTATCGACCAGACTCTACTATTTGACATTTGGTTATGAGATCCAAGGCCCCCCTGCCACGAAGTGGGACGATAAATGTCAACTACCGAGTCCAGTGTAACTCTTGCGAAGCTAACTACGTCGGAGAGACAGGCAAACGGTTACAAATCCGCGTTGACGAACACATACGGGCAGTGAGGAGAGTGGATCCATTGTCTCTGGTGGCGGAACACTGCGCGGACTTTGGACACACTTTCGCCTTCCAGGGCGCCAAAATTCTGGGTCGAGGCAATGACCGCGTAGCCAGGGAAACAATCGAGGCATGGCACACGGAGACTACCTCAATAAACCGTTGTGCCGCCCTTCCAGCAGCCTACGAAGCCCTCCGGACGCAGTTCAACGAACGAAATGGCAAGCGCGAAGTCAGGCTAGACCTGAATCTAAACACGGGAGAGCGTACGACGGACCTACACTTAGCCACACCACAGATCGGGCCCGACGAAGACGGAGTCATCAATACTGTTGCCTCAACTACTACTCCGGAAGACGGAGAGAAACGCGGTCAGAGGGATGCAATCAAGACTAGCAACCCAGGACGGCAACTTAGGTCAACGCGAATGCGGGTGATGGCCACCAAAGTTCAAATGCCGGCCCCCGCCGAGAGACAGCAGAGTGACAGCAGTCACCCTCACTCCCGCTCTGCCCCGGCGACTACAGAGACGATCCCTGCGCGTATGTGGGCCATTAGCGCCATAGCCGATTAACCACTCCCCCGTATAATTAACACCGTGTTAACATGACTTTTGTTCATCCCTCTCCAAAAATACTGTGTGATGCTGTACGAAACTCACCTCCGACGATGGAAACTTGTCTGCTTTTGAAACGTCCGGACAATACAATCGTGGTTCCCGAGATCGCCTCTTCTTCTCATATATATATATATATATATATAATTTACATTAATTCAAAAATAATGAGCGTCGGCTTCTCCTTTAATGTGACTTTAATTGATGGCGACTATGTTTATTGGATTTTACCTAAATTCTGACGTAAATGTCATAATTAAAATGTACGTCGAAGCACCACATTAAGAGGAAACGCTTTTTAGTAATGACTTGACTAATACCGGAATTGCTGATTCATGTTTGGTTAGCGGCATCCGGAGGAAATGGGCGAGTCATCTTAAATTACTTACTAAGTTACACCTAAGGGAAGATCTGCAGCGACCAACAAACAATCTACTTTTACCTAACCAAGGACTACTCACATTTGGTATCCTAAAGTCTAACTGAGCACAGGGTATAAAAGATTGTATGGATTTTCGTCGAAGAATAAAGCAAGAATTTAAATCTTTTTTAGTCACTCCGGAGGATACTATTGTTGCGGAAAAAGAAAATGTTACCTATTAACAACTGTCTACACAGGATTTCTTATTTTTTCTAAAGTATTCAGTTTAACTAGCCAAAATGCCCAAAATATTAGTTTTCCTCTTCTGAGCTGTGGTACTTGATGAAGAGTTAAGTAATATAACATTGTGACCTAAGTGTTTCTAACCAGGTTTATGAGACCTTTTGGAGATGGAGCGCAGTGCTGCTGAGGGAACTCATAAAAAACGGCGTTCGATTTCCGGTAAATAAGATCAAAGTTAAATAATTAACTCCGGACCCCAAACTTTTGCTTCCTCCATGTATACATGTTTTCCTGTTCGATATTCTTCAAGGCTACATAACTACAGACGGTAAATTTGGGGTACGAGTTGATGTTAAAATTTCTAGCGAGCCACATTTAATGTAGTACTTCCGAAGTGGGATCATGGATGGGCTTGATTATCATTTATGAACTATGAAGCAAATGCAAAGGGGTCTTAGATTTTGCGTATTTATATGCAAAAAGGCTAACATTAGTTCATATATACCAAATACGATGCGCACATACTGGGCGGACTCAATTATTTAATCTCTTCACGCTGAGCTGCATCTTTTAAATTTCTTTCTGAATACGCTTATTTGTGTGGAAATAAACGTTGGCATATTGGTTTATTCTCATCTCATGTTTTACACCTTCATTAGGCTGGTCACAAAGGCTGCGTAGAATTTGAGTGATTTGTTTCTTAGTTCAAGTGCTCCGCCAAACTGGACGCCATGTAGACCTACCGGTCTGCTTTCATTTACAGCGTAGCATTAGTAACGACGGATCACGGAGATTAAAAAATCAACTAGGGCTTTCCGGCAAAAGCAATTTCTTAATTCTATAATCCTGCTGTCGAGAGCAATGACGACATCCCTCCCCCGAGTGGGTGCGGAACCGATGATTTACACAGAATCTGCCAAACTCGTTCTTCCCTCACACATGTGGCCCCGGTGGCAAGGCCTTGTCAGGACGACCAAAAGTGTGCTCGAGCGTAGTGCCCGACAAGGCTACACCGTCAAACTACGCGTGCCACACAGGGGCTAGTTCCCAGTCCACACGTACCAGGTTGCACTGGGAGCGACGCAAATCTAATATGATTGAAAAAGCCGCGAAGGTCACAC
>CACRXP010001341.1:26120-71955 GCA_902702965.1 Spirometra erinaceieuropaei
TCCGCCGTAGGTGAACAGCTCGCATTTGCCCGTGCTTATGTCAAAGAAGTATCTCGGAATTGCTGCACGACAACGTCCTGTTTTCAGTGGAAGCTCGCAGGGATCAGAGTGGACTAGACAGAATGGAAAATGTTCATGGATGTGATATCATATACTTTTGAAGATGATAGGTAGGAATTACAATTATTGCAAACAAAGTCAGCTGGCAGTGGCGTCACCCGATCTGGCCTACTTGTCGGACGTAACCGTTCTCTTCTGGTTCAAAGCTGCCTGATTACGTTCGGCTTACAACGAAAAACAGTGAGCGTCCTTTCAACAGTCAATTTTGATCCTAGTTAATTGCAGTTGATAGGATAAGGAGCGCCTGGTCCAGCTGTTAGAGCATTTGACACAAACGCTGGAAGTTCTTGAGTTCGAATCCTAGGCTCTCCGAACCTAGAGTTGGGAGCGGCTGGCTAATGACGGAAATGGCCATTCCAGTCTCTTTTTTCTTTGCTGGCAATCCTGTTCAGCATAAAACGCTGAACTCTGTGCGACTGCCTGGGACACTCTAGATCAAACCCCGACGCACAGCGGGAGCCGCAGGCCCCATAACCCACATCAGTAACGACATTCCGACATAACAGATAAACACAAGAAAGTCTAATCAGATTAGGAAAATGGCTTAGAGCTCAATACTGAGCAAGACACTTCACTGACCTGATTCTGGTTTCTGGGGAGCCTGCGTAGCTTCTGTTTCCTCCGATGGCGTGCATCCGTCGCAGCCCATTAAAACACTGACCACCAAGATCATGGCGAGTTTCAGGCAGATGCTGGACATGTTCATCGTGAAATTATTGTATAAAAAGTGCTTTATATAAATAGAAGGTTAAGTAAAAGATCGCGACATGGACCCTGGGAGAGTCTGCATATGCAATGCAGCCAATTAAATGCTCCCACGAGATCAAAAGGTCGCAGGTCTAAGTGGAAAATCACGTTCACATATTTGGCGAGAAGGCGTACAGTGTCATTCGAAAACCAAATGCTAAAAAGCTCTTCTCCGTGGGCGCAAATCTCAAGCATAATTAAGCAGAGATCGCAGGATTGAATGCCACGTCTCACAGAAAAAACGTTGTCCGCCACTTCAAACACTTGTTTAAGACGATTTTCATCAAATAAAAGAAGTAGATATTACGGTTGAAGAGTCAGTTGGCGAACATATGTTTACAGTAACTCATCATCACGCGAGTTGGGTTGCGTGGTAGGGTGAACTTCTCATATCTAAGATTGGACGTAGTGGTAGCTTGGGTTGTGAATTTTGGGAAGACCATACATTTTGGGCATCGTCGTACCCACAGGTTTTAGCCCTCTAAACTCCTTGTCAGACATAAGTCCTTCCTTGTGGAGATCTTTGAGCACATTCGTCAACTGCCTCTCGATGGTCTCGGTTCGATCCCTGTCTTTCTCGGATTTTGAAAATTTTGTTCGGTCCGATAAGACTTCTTCTAGTTTCTCCACGTAATCCGTCTTATCCATCAGCACTATACTTGAAACCTCGTTCGGTCTGATTAGTACAATATTTACATTTTCACGAAACTCCCTGAGACTATCCAGGTGGGCTCTTGTTAGGGGACCGTTGTTCCTCGGAGCCTTTCTTAAATATTGTTCACAGCAGTTTGCCAGGGTCGATTTAAGATAATCAACATCTCTAGGTTAGGAGGGTTTTCAATCGTTAGTCTGGCTAAATAGACTCTCGAACTGGGTTTCCAGCTCAAGTTGCTTCTGCCTTTGCCGTGCAATGCAAAACTTGGGACAATTTGGCAATGGGTTCACCGCTTGGACCGTTTTTCGCAAATGTCTTCATGGGCAAGTCGAGCAAACGAGTTTCAAAGATATCGTTAATGACCTTAAATTCCATGGTGGATATGTGGACGATATATTTTGCCTGACGAGTCAAACCACCGACATCAATGGCCTAGTTCAGAAGTTTAATGACGCTCACCCCTCTCTGATGTTTACCGCAGAGACGGAGGCGAATAACGAGATCGCGTTCCTCGATGTCCTTCTACACAGACAAGAGGATGGATCCATCCAAAGCAAAATATTCAGAAAGAAAACCTGGACGAGATAATACATTAATTTTTACTGTTCCGTTCCCTTAAATCTAAAACCAAATTTAGTCCAGGGACTGGCGACTAGAGTGCGACGCATCTGCTCTCCTGAAAATGTTGAAGCAGATCTCCAGTGGCTGCAAAACACGCTCCGCAAAAACGGCTATTCAGAGCGATCCATCCTCCAGGATATTAGAGAGCGTGCTACAAAACCTGCCGTTGCAACTGTAGAGAAGAAATACTTATTTCTAAGACTGCCTTTTCTAGGAGACGCAGCAAGCGAATTAGTGAGACGACGTTTTAGGATAGCTCTCGCGAGTGCCTTCCCCGCGGCGAACTTGCGCATATTCTTTGCAAAGTCCCCCCCTACTACGGTTAGGAGACAAGGACTGGCTGCCGATACAGGCCACATCCATGTGTATTTATTCATTCACCTGCTCCTGTGGAGCGGGATATATTGATCGTACAACGAGGCGTCTGGAAAAGAGAATACTCGAAGAAATGCCTGTCTGGCTAGGTAGAGGTGAAAATCGGTCGATTTCGAGTTCAATTCTTGAACATCTAATCGATACGACGCTAAAGAAGCATTTAAAGTTACCTATCGGGCACCGGCACAATACTCTAATGGCCTGCGTAAACGGGTGCTAGTCACAGCCGTAGCAGTGGCCATTCGACTTGTGAACCCCGCACTCTGTTGTCAGAAGACGCTGACACAAACAATCTGTCTGCCCTGGTCGACTCCAGACGGTGATCGCACGCCATCCCCACGCCCTGAGAGCAGTCACACGCACTTACAGCGCTTACAATCTAACCGGAACCCCTCTCCTGCCCCCCCCGTCCCGTCCCAACTCCACCGTCCTCAACACACTGACTCCGTCATGCGGGTGGCGTGATAACATGGAGTCCGATAAACCCTGCCCCTGAGACGCATTTATATCCTGTTTACAATTAGAATGATCATTACTCATGTAAATGTATCGGCCTGGTGATGAGTTACCGAAAACCTATGCTCATCAACTTAGTGGTAAATGAATAAAAGTGAACTACTGCTTTGCCTAAACGACAATATTGCTCAAATCCACTGCTTAATTTTATAAACTTCATATGGTCTTCTCTTAACCCCATAGAGAAATGCATGCAAAATTGTTAACTTTACAAGCCACATTCGTAAATGCAGATGCATGACGTTTCATGAACGGCCATTTAACGGTATTAAAAAATCTCACAAGTAGAAAAGTTTTTTAAAACCGAATTATACTCTTACTTTCAGTATGACATTGGAAGAAAACGTGATTTTCTACCGAATAAGTAAAAGAATGAATATTTTTATGCATGTTTTCTATGAAATATAATTGAATTTTCAAGGACATCGAAAATTAGTGAGAAAATTGCATACTACTTAAGCAGTCATTTTGTGTAGAGTATAGATCTTGCATGCAGCCGAAAATGAGTTCTTTCGAAGGCCGACACCCTGAGATAACTGGATCATTATAGACTTATGCTGCATCATGATTAGTTTTACAACACTAAATAATTTATCTTTTCGAAACGAGAACGCATTTCGAAATTTTGGTTGACATTTCATGAGTTAGCACATCTACTGTACTTACTTGAGGATTTGTTATGGAAGACCAAAAACATCAGCTTCATAATCTGCTATATCGGTCTTCATCTTCCTCTTTCTGCAGGAGGTCATAGTGCTTCCCAGTTCAACGACCAACTCGAAGGTCATCACCGCCTAAGAATCAATCAACGGCCAGGATATAAAGCAGATGCGCTAACTCATGAAATGTTAACCGAATCTCTAAAATGTCTTCCCGACTTCAATATATTACTTCATTAGAGTTGCAAAATTAGTCACCATGCAGCATAATCCCAAGATATTTTAGTTTCTTCGTGAAGCCGCCTTTCGAAATAAGTCCTTTCCGTCCGCCTGCATTGATTTTTGGTGTCCTTATAAATTCAAATATGTTTCGTATAAACATGCAAAAAATACTCAATGCTTTATTCGGTTGGTAGGGAACTACGTTTTCTTCAAATTTCATACTTATATCATTGGAAGGGCTGGCTTTAAAAGTCTCTTATAATGAAAATTTCGAAGACCTTGAAATGCTTGTTCATAAAACATCAGGTCTCTGAATTTACTAATGTTGCCTATAAAGTTTATAATATGACTCTTATATACTGCCAAATTTTATAATACCCATATGACCTTCTCTTAACAGCGTATGAAAATACACGATTGTCCGTGCACGGAGTGAACAGCAGAGTGTAGTTCAACAGCATGTTTACATGGCTTTAAAACTAATATGGAAAAGTATTGGTGGCAATGCGTAATGCAAAACCGTAGGATTTGAGATTGGTGGTCACCAATCTGTCCGCGATGACATATGCGCAAGATGCATAATTCACGGAAGACGTTGATGGACGGGTACTAGTCAGTAACTCAGAAACCTGTTTTTCCGATCTTGCGCCGCCGTGTGGCGCAGATGCAGCGATCAGTGATGGATGCACCAGCGTCCTCCTTTGCTATACGAATCCGCAAATGCATTGGTAATGATAATGTTCGACGATCGACTGAGTAGGGATTCAAATATACAATGGGTGATCTGACAGATAAAATTCTCCGACATACCTCACATCTCAGTTTATGCATACATGCTTGACAACCAACTGACTAGGGACTTAAACAAATCGTGTGCAGGCACGGCCGGTTGATGTGCGTAAATAAACCGGAGCTTTCTGGTCCAGCGTTACCTAATCTCTGTCTGTTGGCGACAAAAGTTGAGTTCAGCGGACCAGTTGATAAGTATATGTTTGTTTTCGATACATTTTCGTCAGGCCAGTATATTTAAATAGGATCGGGGTACCAGTCAAACAGCGCTATCCTCACACATGCTGTTCTGGCTATTCTGTGGACCTCGGCAGGACTTTTCTTGTGAGTTATACGGTCTCCTCGAGCTACCTTAATCTACAGAGCCAGCACCTGTTGGCAACTACAGAAGCGGTGCAATCAAGTTAAGGAAACCGCCTGCATGCGTACACAAAGGAACCTCGTCCAAGCTCCGCGTTTACCGTGGTCAAAGGCCTACCAACTACACCCAACCCTGCACCTTTCCGCTCTTACCTTGCCTGTGTTTTTAAAAGGAACTCTTATTAATTTTTCTAGTCACTCTCATGTCTAACTGATGAAATATTAACCAAAAATCTGTAATGCGTTTTTGACTCAAAAAGATTGCTTAAGAAAGGTTGTAATACAAATCATCATCTAGAATAATCCTATAATAATTTTATTACTTCAGGATGCCAGCTCTTGAGTGAACTTCTTTTTGGCCGCCTGCCAAAACTGGACTTACATAAAAATTGGCTACTTAATAAACATGAATTGTTCTCATTGATTTTCGATGCCTTTATAAATTTACATATATCTCGTGTAAAACATGCATCAAAAATTCATGTTTTCATTTATTTGATGGCAAATTAGGTCTTCCTAAATTTTTTACTCAAAGAAAGAGTACAGTTCGGTGTTAAACAGTTTCTTATTATGGGATTTTTTAAGATCGTGAAATGCCCTTTCGCAAAACCTTGTGTTTCTGCATTTACTTTCGTTGCTCGTAAAGTTTATAATAAGGCTCAAATCCCCTACTAAATTTTATGAACCCCATATGGACACCTCCTAATACCGAAAGAAATATATGGATTCTCGTACACGAAAAATATGCAGCCCGTGGTTTAGAAGCCCTGAATGCAAGTGTAACGGCGGGTCAGGTTCATAAGTATTCAGGGATCAAAAACCGTTTCTAAAAATATATTTTACCTATTCTTCAAGTATAAAATTCAATGAGAACGTAAGTATCTTCCAAATGAACAGAGGAATGCAAACGCATTTCAGAATTTTGGGTAAAATTGCATGAGTTAGCACATCTACTGCAGCCCCTTCCCATTTAAATGTACTAGCCTGACAAACTTTACTCGAATTCTCTTTTTACCGGTCATCTTCAGTTCATCCTGTCCTCATATGCATGCATTGGTCTGACGAGAATTTATCGGTAACAAACGTATACTCGCCAACTGGCCTTATGAATACTGCCGTGAGAATCTCCGCCATTCTGAAACTCGACTATTCGTGCAGTTTTCCGGTTTCAGCTGCAACCGAGCTCAGTGTGCAAACGTGGAGCAATTTTCGACAAGATTGTTCTCAGGCTCACAACGAAGGTTAGCAGAAAGGGCTATACAGAATACGTGCCAAATAACATTATTTCATATGGCTCTCATAAGACAGTATTTTCCTAGCAATCTACTTCAATCTAGTCAGGTTCATAAGTCTGCCAAACCTAAGTACCACGAGCAAATGCCAACATACCAACCTGCACGAATGGCTGGAAGTTTTCCCTGGGATGGCAGGGCTGTGTGCAGACACTTCACCCTCTGAATGGAACTTTTTCGCGGTTACAGGCAGGGCGACAACACTGTGTCAAGACAGACACCTCACTGGCCTGATTGTTGCTGTCAAGGAGACTGTATACGCTGATTTCTTAGATGACAGACAGTCATTGCAGGTCATTGAATCTGTGAGCAATCTTGGTCAAAGTTTGAAGCTTTGCATCTTGAGCTGACCAGGGTACGGGTGCATTCTATCTGCACATTGCAGTCATTTGAATGTGGCCAGCTGTGTGGTTTGGTTATGACCAAATATCAGGAATTACTGGCTCTTTTTGTCCACGTTGTAAAATACGAAACCCTGGGTAGTACTTGTTTCGGCCAAATGCATCGTAATCGGCCTGTTCATTTGATCTGAAAGCACCGGCCACTTATTTTATTTGTATACTCGCATTTGGTTCGGTAAGGTTTGGATGCTAAGATGCATACCGATATCGTGATATGTTAGTCAAAATTCTGAAATGCGTTTTCACTTAGAAAAGATTACTTGGAGGGGATTTTAACGCAAGTAATCTCGTGGCATAATCCCATAATATTTCGAACTCCCCAGGAGGATGGCTTTTACGTGCACTTCTATAAAAACCGCATTCGGTTACCCATGACTACTTAAGAAATATGATTTTTTTCACTTTTATTTTCGATGGAGATATAAGTGTATGTCTGTAAAACAAAATGCACAACCAAATGTCTTTATGCACATACGGTAGCAAATTGCGTCATCTCCTTTAAAAAATAGACGCACTCAAATGACTACTTAAGTAGCATGCACTCCAACACATTGACTTTTGACGGTCTTATAAATGTAAATATGTACATTTTATAAAAATGCACGGAAACATGCTTTCTTTTGTCCTTAGGGCAGCAAGTCAAGTCATCCTTCCATTTTATATTCGAAGAAGGGATAAATTTAGGTTTTGAAAAAGTTTTCCAATCTCCGAATAATCGAACGAGGGTCATAATAAGCTGTCTTTGCAAAACGCCGGAAAAGCGTTTGATTTAAAATATTTCGGCAGACATCATCAACTCACTAGATGAATTGGTTTGGGTGAGATTGCTTTATTCATAGGAAAATGTGTTTCCAATTTCCAGGCAGTTTCCCCAAAGCAAGGACTTTTTTGTAGATGGTATACGTGAGGTTTCACTCAGAAACATCCATAAGTCAAACACCAGTGTTTGTGCTGGCCAATATGTTTGACCTCACTTGATTCACTAGAAAGCTAGACTTACGGATAGTCTTTACAGCTAACGATATATGCTATTTTCTAATAAAAATCTGAGATTATCTTCAAAAATATCATTTCATGGTAGCGCAGAAAAAAATTGGTATTATTTGGACAGTGCGAATAATTGTTGTTTCTCCTTAAATCTTACTGTTTCTCGTCCATCACGCTTGCCTCAATGTAGTACAGACACCAATCGATTCATAACACCTGGAAAGATCCACTTCTCCATTTATGTCCGATATAATTGGTAACAGCTTTTCTTTATTTTACATTTTTCCGCTTGCACCTGAACTCACAAATAGTAATTAAAATGGTGTTAAGCACAAAGCATATGTGGAAACAGACATAGACCTTTCTAGATTGTCGAAAAATTGTTGTTCGCCAGGCGCATTGATTTATACTGATAAAAGACCGGACAACGATTCCAGCTCACTCTGCGGCGATTGTAGAAATCACAAAAGCCAAGAGTTTAATTGTAACCTGGAGACTCATATCTGTTTTTGAGACTACGTGAAACTTTTTCGAGAGCGGAATAGTTGTTCCTTAGCTTGACTTGACATTACTGCACGCACAGACCCCTTGACAGCTTGTCCGAGCATGTGCTCAATTGTGGGTGCCAAGAAGGAAGGTTTACCTCTCTGCGTGGCTTTGGTTAATGGGGCCTCTAAATATTAGAACCAATTAAAATTCTTGGCCCTTAAACGCGCTGGAGAATTTTTATTCTAGGATATTTTAGCATAAATAACCCTCTTACTTGGGAAGTTGCTTTCCTAAGGCTGTTTTGTCCAGGCTAAAGGAACCCTTTTTTGGAATCGGGTCTTTTTAGGATAGAAGCTAATTTCAGACGATGGAAATGCCAAATACGTTTAAGCGAGGCCGTCGCAGCCAATCAAGAGACTGTTCCCAAACATACGTGCTAGCTACGAAGTCAACAGACTTAATTCGCATGCATTAGCCACCCAACCGATCCTGTCAACACGCCGAAAATCAGACCGGATAGAGTAACCAAAATGACACCAAATGATCACACGTTTCTTGCCACATACATAATCCGACCTCATAAATTAGAATCATTACATGAAGGCCGCATCTAGAAGGATCCGGAGCACTCTGCAATTCATTTTTTAAAAACCAGTCTGTTGTGCATTCAAGGGGTCTCTGTATTATTAATCGTACCAAATTTCGTGCTAAAAGGCATGATGATTAAGGTGATTTTTTAACTTTTCAACCAGAATTTGAGAATTTTGACTAAAATATTCGCCGTACGTCATATATTTAAATCAGTTTGAATGACCTATTCACGCACTTTCATATAATATGCTAATATTTCCAACTATATTCT
Source organism: Spirometra erinaceieuropaei (assembly GCA_902702965.1). NCBI lineage: Eukaryota > Metazoa > Platyhelminthes > Cestoda > Diphyllobothriidea > Diphyllobothriidae > Spirometra > Spirometra erinaceieuropaei. Next base: position 35,216 of record CACRXP010001341.1, read on the forward strand.
TTTAGCGGAAAGAGTATGTTATGTAAGTTCCTTGGAGGAGATCATGGTTAACTCCAAAACTTAACACCAAACTTTGTCATGCCTTCAGTAGAAAACATCTAGCCTATAAGCATTTAAGGAAAGTCGGACGTAACTGTAGTCATATGCCAAGTCCTAAAACCCTAACCCTGGCCTCCAACCCAGATGCAAGCCATAGTCTAAGCCTGGAAACCCCAACCAAAATAATAACCAAACTTACGCATTTTCATATTTTTCAAAACCCTAACCACGGCATTAAGAGGAGACATACTGAGTTAATAAAATTTAGCGGTGGATTCCAGCCATATTGTTAGCTTTATTAGCCTCCTTGGTAAATGCAGAGACATGACGTCTTATGAATGGCCATTTCACGGTATTAAAAATCTCACAATTAAAACAGAATTATAACCCCTCCTTCGAGTATAAGTTTGGAAGAAGACGTAATTGTATACCGAATGAGCGTAAGAATGAATATTTTTATGCGTTTTCTCTGAAATATAATTGAATTTTTAAGGGCATCGAAAATCAATAAGAATAATGCATGCTACATAAGTAGTCATTTTTTGCAAAGTATAGTTTCTATATGCAGCCAAAAAGAAGTACATTCGAAAGCAGGCATCATAGAATTATCCTGCATGATGAATAGTTTTACAGTCCAACTCAATTAATCTTTTCGAAACGAAAACGCATTTCTGAATTTCGGTTGAAGTTTCATGAGTTAGTCCACCTACTGTATAACTACACTGATAGCAGGTATATTGACAGGTATGCTTATCCATCCGTTGGCCTTGCCCTAAATTTTAAGTATTCGGTAACTTACATCTACGGTTGGAGTTCTGAATCGCTATTATCACGCCAACCTTCTTGTCAATTCAGTCACCATCTGATTAGTTTGATTGACGGCTTAGATTCCGTCCTCGCTTCGCTTAAGATGGGTTGCACTGAACGTTCATTGATTATCAAAGGCATCTTTGGTATGCCGTATCAAAATCCAAATTTGACTGTCCTTGTAATTGCCTACACCGGGCTTCAGTTATTCGATAGAGTGGTGTGGTTAGATGAAAGACGTAAACCGCAGACTCTACAGGATATTTTGCGGTAATCTCCTGTTTGCCTTCTACTCATCACGTTCACTTTATCCGCATTCTACCGAGATTCAACCGTAAATCCTAACCTCAAATTAACTTAGTTTTGGGCAGCTGTGTAGCAATGTCAAACTGAGACTCTTAACTCCGGGAGATGATGGTAAATATTTTCATAAAATATTTCACAAACCATTTTGTCATTATTTAGGAAAAGGAACAATCCAGTTGACTTTGCATTTTGGATAGTGCATGTGGTGGGTCTGATGCATTTCGCACATGCAGCCATTGCAAAGCCATGCTTAACATATAAGTAGTCCTGTGAGACCATTTACGTTTAGAAAAATACAGCAGATCTTAGGAAATTTGTTTTGTTTACTGTTGCATCTGTCGTTTCAAATCCATCTGTGTGCTGTAGCAGAATACCAGGGGCATAAGAAGCGAGTAACTAACGAAATACTTGCATTTATTAAGTGGTAAACAGTTTATAACCTGATTTAGCAACCTTTCGGCGGACTTTTTGTCTTTGTACTCATTACGGAACTGTTTATTGGTGTATAAAATTTTCGAGTAATTAAGTAAGACACTCCTTCATAAGGCGAAGATGCGATCACTGGAACAAGACATTTATTGGCTTGAAGTTTTGAATTCTCACTCAAATCCATCATCAGTAACATTCGCAGATAAAGGTGATGGTGGCACAAGGAGTGCAGTATTTATAGCACCTGGCTGCCGTGGGACCATATGCGCGCTGTAATTAACAGCTCTCGCAATCACCGCTGGGGTCCTAATGGATGCGGTGGTGGCTTGTCAGTCCGAGTCCGAGTCGTTAATTGTCACGATTTCGTCAGCCGTGCTGGATGCTGGTGTGACGATTGCTCGACAAATTGGCTCATTGTCACTGAGATAATAACATGCTGTCCTGAGTGTTTACTTTAGTCAGCTATTTAGATGTCGTGCAAGGTGATACGACAACTTTATTCATAACATGTATGGTCCTTGGAATTCCACAACGGTGCTCCCTTTACTATTCGGGCAGCTTAAATGCTCCACCGATTTTTGCGCGCAATTCAAAACGAAAATCAGACACTTTACGATAAACCTTACGAGTCTGTCGCATTGGACTTCCACGTGTATTACCGTTCTCCGAGTCACCTTAAGGCACTTCACATTTGACTCCTAGACATGATCTGTCCTCTAAGCATGTGTCTCACCCGCTTCACTACGACAGGTGTACGACCCCAGACAAATCCGGTCAAGTGTGTGTAAAAGGAAAGCTCCTCTTCAGCACAAAAATATCCCCGCGCTGAAACTGAGATTCACCGTGTATTCTAATGATCGAAGTCCCTCAATGACCTAATGCAAACTAACCTGGAGACTTGGAGCACACGCCCTGACTTATCAATTACCGCCAAACCGCTCACCTCTCTACAAGAAACTAAAATCTCAGCTAAGCGCACTTCAGAACGCGCAGTGTCAAGACGTCGAATGGAATGAGGCAGAATGCATCATGAAATATGCATCGCCCGCACAAAAAATAGACAAAAACCATAAGTGCTCAAAAAAATACGGAAAGTAACTACCTTTATAGTCTTCCGTCGAATTGCATGAACAGATAATATAATATTCTGGAAAGGCGGGCAAAGATTTATCCTTGGATGACGCAAAAAGCTGTTCGCCTGACAAAGATCTAAGCAGTAGACCTCAGCAACGGGCGTACATTCCGCATTAGCATGATTGTCTGATTTATAAAATACTCCTCGATGCCAAAACACCCAAAATGATGCAGAGTCTGGAATTTAATTCTTCACCGCTACAGTTCTACACGTAGTGGAATGCTTTAACTTCACAGACCAAAGTTATATACATGGAAACATCGGAAAACGGTTTCTGGCAAAATTAACTAGGTATTTTGTAGCCTAAAAATAGCTTTCAACATGAATACGGGTATGATAAAATATAATGCGTAAGCAGCGATTAAAAGTTGAATCTATCATTGAAATGAGGGGCGTAATGCGTCCAATAATACGAATGGATGCTAACACCTGAACAGTGTTACATAGTCCCATCTTAGACAACGCTTGCAGAATGAATTGTTCGCTAATGTTTTCCTTACTCCTGAACGAAACGCAACCGCTACTCGATGGCTTGACGGGTTCTGATGAGGTGGGTGTAATCGTGAATGTAACAGACTTAAAGTTCTTCCACCTCATACCCTCACCTTCCCTGCTGTTCTCAGAGGTTGAAACAAAGTGAAAATGGTCGTGGAAGGGGGGGGATGTTCGCTCAGTTTCCGGCCCATCCAACAACTTACCAGCCCCTGTCACACAGCGACCTCCCAAAAGTGCCGTTGGAAGCCACTGAGGCCTCACACTGTCTTGCCCGTCATTTGGCAGCCTTCCAAGATGCGACTGTCAGCTTGTGGCAAAAAGGTAAGTGCCAGTTTTATTCTGTTTTTAGAGTGAAGGAATACCATACCAAGAGCATAGGTACTGGCCAAAAGCTCATACACGCGTGTTTCGCCGATATTCTGCCACTGCATGACACAGCTGCGAGGTGGTCGGCTCATCAGTGGGTCTCTCAGCACTACCTGTAAGCTTTCTGGTAGATACTCCAAGTAACAATTTGTTGCTCTTTAATCTCCACAGAAATTAACTGCGAACTTGGAGTCGATCAGTATATTCTAAGTCTGTAGGCTCAGAATATTGGTGAAGCACCCGTGTATGGGCTTTTAGCTAGTGCCTGTGCTGAAAGTATGGTTTTCACTCACACTAAAATATACTACTAGCTGACTGTCGGCAGTTAATGAGTATTACGCGGTTACCCGCTGCGGCTGATTAACCTCGGCCCAAATATTAATGCATAAAAATTTCAATCTGAACCCATAGACCTAAAATATACTAATCTGATTCAAGTTCGCAGTCAATTTCTAGGGAAATTAAAAAGTAGTATAAATTATTTTAAATTAAGAGGTCTTCCTTAGCTGTGATTGCATCAGTCGTTATCGAGCAGCATAATCTCAGGATATTTCAGGCACTCCAGGGTACAGCGCGTCTGAGTGCCCGTTTTCCCATCCGCGCTTAAGTGGAATTTATTCTATCCATCTTCGATGACCTTATCCATTCAGGTATTTTTTGAGAAAATAAACACAAACACTTTCTTCCCCGCTCCTGCGTAACGAAATGGCGTCTTCCTTAAATATTATCCTTAAAATAATGGTTGCTGTGGACTCCAAGGAAATTGCAAGAATCCCTGTTTAGGGTTTACTGTCCACAACGTGTATGATTTCTATGTAATGAAAAAAATTAATGCCTCTATACTATTAAGGAAATTCCACAGAACTTATTACGCTGTATACCTCAGTAGGAGATTTAGGAAACAAACAAATACGATGTTATCTAGATGGACATTTAGCAGTCTTGAAAACCGCATAATCTCATGGTTTTTGATAAAATAGATAATAGTTAGGCTAAATAATTTAAAAAGAGACGAAATTAACTATTTTTTGGGGACAAGAGAGTTAACCTTAGTTCGTGTTTTCCGCAAAATATGGTTGCCTATACAATGGTTGTAAATTCAGTAGAACAAACTCAAAGTATTTATACGGTCAATTATTGCTGAATATTCTTTTTTCAGACAACTAGAAAACCTTAGTTTAGCAAACACAGTAGTGTGTCAGTGAGAATAACTGTTCCTCGTTTCTTTTAATATTCCGCGCCCACTCCCTGCTGATTTACTTTGATGTATTAAAAACTTAATACGTTTCCTTTCCAACATAACCCACAACTACATAATTCACACCATAAGTATATCATTTACAACAGTATTATTCACCGTTCAAGGCATTTATACAAACAGCTGGGTCATTATTTAGGTTCCCGTAGATATTTCTGCTAAGTCTCTGCAGACCAAGATACATCGAGTTAGGAAGATGACACAGGAATATTTTTCAGCCTTTTCCGAGAGACCAGTCAATTTTATGTGGAAATACAGGAAGAGATGGCAGTGTACGTTTGATTGAAAAAGCACCTTTCCTCTTTTCACACTCCAGTTGGCGCTAGAAGGCCGGGTCATTACGTATTAGCAAATTAGAGCCAAGCAACTAATTAGCCATTGAGATGTGGTCAGTGAGTTTGGCACAAAACGCTGATAGGACCTACGTTCTCAGCAGCAGGAATCTGAGGATAATATTTGAAGAGCCGTCAGAGTAAAAACATCCATTTTAATTTCCTTTTCAAACCAAATAAACTCATCTGAACTCGCCACGCACACCGAATTGCTTCCCCGCCAGTCATGACTCAAACGCATTTGGGCACGTCCGAGCGTTCCGTGACAGGATATAACATTTACGGTTACACTGTAATAAAGTGGACTTAGTAAATGTTACTCAACATAGCCGACCTTCTACAAATTGTGACTACTCATTGCCTACGTATAAAAAAGTGTCGTCCATATTGCCTTTCTACTTGATCTCCTCCAGAATTCAGATTTTCGTGTAATGATTCGCTCTTATTCCTTTTTTAGATCGTGCCTCACTCTGCCTGCTAACCAGAAAAGTAGGCGATTGTCAATCACCGAGACAAAGATTAAGACTTGACATTGACACGGAAAAATGCATACCGTTCTTTTTTAGCGGGTGCAGTGGCAAGCTAACAATTTTTTTTCCTTGAAGCAATGCCAGGCTTTATGCGAACCCTACTAATTTTGCCAAAGTAGCCTTGGTACAAAAAAGACGTTCGTGATCTTGTTCAAATCCGCCTGGCTTTTATATTCCGTGCAAGTTTCTTTAGTTTACCTACCGTTAAGCACTCATTTACTGATTGACTAACAATCACAGGAGACATGTCCATTGCCTATATCGCCGCGATAGTCTTGCTAAACTAATGCCGTTTGCGAACACAGACATTGGACGTAAGCACTCGTAAAATCGAACTTCCCCAATTGCAATAAAGCGCCTACTTAAAACACATCGGTAACACTGATTTTGCCAAGGGTTTGTTTTTTGCATCCCACCGCGAAAGGACCATGGCGTTCATGCACAATGGGATATAAAAATTCCCAAAATTTTCTTAGACTGTATTGCAAATGGTCAGTAACTATACTGGAGACAGTCGATTCGGTGTCATTTATGCCATTCTTTTAGAAACCTGATTGCCGTTGAACATGGCAACCAGGGCGATGCATTTTCATGATGACGCGTTTCTGAAAAGTAAAAAGTGATCAGTATGAAAACCCTCAATGAGTAGGTGCTGTCTGAGGAAAAAGTGGTGGATCAGTTATCTTGAAGAACACGTTGGCGTGTTGTCAGCGCTGATTACAGGACAGTGAAATTTGTCTAAATAATAAACGTCCCTGACACGTACGCCCTACCAGTTTGTTAAAGGAGATGCGACCTTCAATAATCGAAATAAAATGTTATTCACAAAGAATCCGCCGAGATTTGTAGCTGTTAAAGCCTGTACAACGGTCTTTGCTTCAGTAATAATCTTCACACCATGCATCGAAAATCAGCAGAGTCCTTGGGGCAGCGAGTCGGGTCTGCCAAAACACGTTTCATCACACAAATATAATTCCTCAGAAGTGAACTGCAGACTTGAAGTAATTTGCTTTATACTAAGGTCTATAGGCACAGACCGAAAATTTCTCTATGAATATTTGGGCCGAAGTCTATCAGTCACAACAGATAACTGAGTAATATTCATCAACTGCTGACAGGCGGTTAGTCGTATTTTATGGTGCTATAAGAAACTATGATAGCAGCAAAGATAATAGTTAAAAGCCCAGGCACGCGTGTATTTCGCCGGTATTCTGCCGCAGCAGATGCGAGGGTTTTGACCTATCAGTGGGTGCCCCAGCATTCCCCGTGTGCTTTCCGGTAGATACTCCAGTTTATAAATTGTTGTTCTTGGCTAGTACCTGTGCTGATAGTATGGTATTTCGTAACATTAGAATAGCATTCCGGTTTCGTAGACTGGTTTCACGGCAAAAAGAAGTTGGCCGCTTTTTCGTCATTTTCCAACCAGCTGTTTAAGTCGATCATTCACAGTCTTACGGAGATAGCGGTGCTTGTGGCTTTCTTGTTCGAAGGAGACAAGTGTCACCGCCGGTAGACGACCTGTCGCAGCCAAAGAGCCCAGTCCCATCGCCAACTGGTTGACGCGCTCGAACAGTCGACTGGTGCATGGGGGAGGGAAGAGAGGGTAGGGCGGCACTAAGTAATCTACCTTCACGACACATTGGCGTAATTCCCGCTGTAGCAAACATAACCCACTTTAACCCTCTCACCTGCGAACTGGCGGGATAACTCGGTCTTCAGGGTGAGGATAATGAAGTGACTGGAGGACTGAGTGGTTTCTTCTTAACGTGGGATTTGTGGCAGCCTCGCACACGTGAGAATCGGGTCCTTCCCCCGCGCAGAAGGGCTGCCTTGCGCCTGGCCCCACTCCTGGTCTTGCCACCAGAGCATAGTGGTTGGGGAAGGGAGAGTGAGGTAGATTCAATGCAAGCCTTCCAATGCATAAGTCACCGCTCTTGGGCCCACCTAATAGGGCGATGGTGGACGTCATCTACGACGGTCGAACTGTCGCGATGGGGCTACTACGGCCTCCGAAACGTGCTCCACTGCCCGTGAAACCTAAATGAGGGCTGCACATACGTTCGGCTGAGCGTCATGCCACACCAGTCTGTAAATCTGCCTACATGATGAATGCATTTAATAACTGTAAAGCCAGCTGCCCCGCATCCGGTCCTCTGTGTTTAATGGAGTCTTTCGGTTTCTCAGACGTACAGTGAGTGACCGATCTCATGAAATGTTGGCTTAAATTCTGAAATGCGTTTTCGATTAGGAAGGATTACTTAGGCGCGTTTTTAATACTGACTATCTTGCGGCATAATCCGATAATATTTCGGACTCGGCAGGATGTCAGCTTTAAAATACACTTTTTTCAATCTCCTGTAGAAACCGCACTCAGCAAAAAATGACTTCTTAAGTGACATGCATTTTTCCCATCGATTTTCGATGGCCTTGCAAATTCAAATATATGTTATAGAGACCATAAACAAAATATGCTTTCTCTTAGTCGTTTGACAGAGACTTGCATCTTCTTCATATTTTATACTTGAAGAAGGAATAGTTTTCTAATTGCCAAATAATTTGGAGCCTGATCATTTGTTGCACTAGTGCTTAATGATTTCAGTCTACAAGGTGCATGCGCTCCGCATAAAGAAAATCACATATTTTTCTGGGCCTTTATGAAGATATCATACAGAATCCATTAAATTTTGCAATGAATGCGGACAATGTTGTACATTTCATGAGGAGTTGTGGTAAGCGGACAGGTACCATGCTATGTGAATGAACATTGTGCGGTCTTAAAAAATATCGCTCGAAATGAACGCATCATGTCGACGATGCTATTTAACTACCTGATAAAATTAACTTTTGCTGTAGTTCAATGCGGTTCTGGGGATGTCAGATGTGCACATTGTGCCGAACGACGGACCTCGAACACGCTGATGACATTCTTTTACCAGCGCCATCTTAAAAAACGGTGGTCCGGATGAATGGAGTTGCCAAATTACACTTTCTGTCCATGATGGCTGCAAAAAAGGAGACAGTCTTGAGATGCATATTCGAAAAACGGCCGCTGCTCGTGGTCAAGTGAAGCCAGCTTGGAACAGTGGGTTGTTGTTTTGCAGGTAGCCCAAAAGAAGTCCGTTCAAAGGCCAGCATCCCGAAGTAACTGAAGTATCTGTGGATTAAGTTGCACAGCAATTAATATTACAACCCTACTTAAGTAGTCTTTTCGAGTCGAAATCGCATTTCAAAATTTCGGTCAACATTTCTTGAGTTAGCACATCTACAGTAAATGACATCTTTGCCACCGTAAGTAGCAACCAAGTGACCAAAGCAGCATAAGACCGCCCACGTTTCTACCAGCGGTAATAAAAGGACTGAGTAATGCGGACCCTGCGACGAGTGTTTTCATAAAAGGCTCTAAGGCTGAGATTCCCAAAAAGAGCAGTAATTATCTTGCGGCTCACAAAAAGTACAGAAACTTATATTCCTGAGTCCTGCATCCCGTCGCTCCATAACGAGTGAGAAGAATACAGCAGTTTGGATCCATGCAGAAAAGTCAATGCAAAACAGCAAGGTCATGGTTTAGGGTAATGCAGGCTAATCCATTAAATTAGTAACTTAAACACAATATAGGAGGGACTGGGGGGAACGTTAACGTGGAAAGTGGAAGTGTGAAAATCAAGGAACCGCAGGTTACCACGGCAAAGTGAGGCTGATTACGTGTTCCTACTGTTTACATACCGTACGTGACCGATCTCATGAAATGTTGGCCAAAATTCTGAAATGCGTTTTCTATTAGGAAGGATTGCTTAAGCGCGGTTGCAGTCCTGATTAGCTTGCGACATAATTCTATAATATTTCGGACTCGGAGGGATGTCAGCTTTTGGATGCACTGCTTTTCAATCTGCCGTAAAAACCGTACTCGGTAAAACGTGACAAATTATGTAGCAGTCATTTTTCACATTGACTTTCGGTGGTCTTGCATATTCAAATATATTTTATAGAAACCACGAACAAAAATATGCTTCGTTTTAGTCGTTTGATAGAGACTCACGTCATCCTTATATTTAATACTCGAAGAAGGAGTATAAATAGGCTTTAGAAAAGTTTTATAAATCCCGAATTATTTGGAGCCTGATCAGCCGATGCATTAGCGCTTAGTGATTTCAGTCTACAAGGTGCATGTGTTCCCCGTAAAGAAGATCACATATTCCTCTATGTCTTTACAAAGATGCTATATAGGATCCATAAAATTTTGCAACGGATGCGGACCATGTTGTACATTTCATGAGGAGCAGTGGTAAACGTACATTTACTATGTTGTATGGTTGGACATTGCACGGTCTTAAAAATCTCATGATTCGAAACTCTTTTAAAGCCTTAATATAATTCTGCTTCGAGCATAAAATATAAAGACGATGTGATTCTCCATTATACGATTGAAAGAAAGCATCTTTTGTTCGGGGTTGCTATAAAACATATTTGAATATTCAACACTATCGAAAATCAGTGGGAAAAATGCCTGCTACTTAAGTATTTATTTTTTACCGAGTACGGCTTCTACAGAAGATTAAAATGTGGAGCATTCAAAAGCTGACATCCTGCCGAGTCCGAAATATATTAGGCCTATGTCGCATGATAATGAATGTTTCGACCCCACCTAAGTAAACCTTTCTAATCAAAAACATATTTCAGAATTTCAGCCAACATTTCATGTGATCGGTCATTCACTGTAGAAGAGCCTTTGCTGTGGCTGCCTGGCCTGATGTCTTAACTGAGCCCACGCCAGCAGAGCTAGGTCGATTTTGTGCATGTGATCCCCGTAAAGAAAATAATGCACTTTCCCATGCCTTTAAAAGGATATCATACAGCGTCCATAAAGTTTTGCAATCGATGAGGACTGTGGCGTACATTTAATGAGGAGCTGTAGTAAACGGCCAGGTACGATGCTATGTGAATGGAAATTGCGCGGTCTTAAAAAATCACATAATTAGAGACCTTTTAAGACTTAACTAGTCTCTTTCCTTGAGCGTGAAATATAAAAAAGCCGTAATCCTCTATCAAACGACTGAAAGAAAGCATGTTTTTGTTAATGGTTTTCATAACATATATTTGAATTTGCAAAGCCATCAAAAATCAATGAGAAAAAGGCATGCTACATAATTAGTCATTTTTTACAAAGTACGGTTTCTACGGAAGATTGAAAAGCAGTACATTCAAAAGGTGACATCCTGCGGAGTCCGAAATATTGTAGGGTTATACCGCAAGATAGTCAGTTTTACAAGCGCGCCTTAGTAATCCTTCCATATCGAGAACGCATTTCAGAATTTAAGCCAACATTTCATGAGATCGGTCACTGACTGTGGTTGCTTTTTCTGCAGCTGCACCAGATCCGATAAACGACTGCTGACGTTTCTTGCCGTGGCTGTGGGTCTTCCGGTCTCATTCTCTGACGTCTGATGGTTGCCTCAGGTCTGTGTGCAACTTAAATTTGTGAGAGACGTCTAGGGCCGTTTATCGATCTGGTGGACAAAGCACGCCCCAAATGTAGAAACTTGTTATGGGTGCGCATTTCAGAGGAAACCTGTCAGAATCCGATGTAGTCGTCGTGTTGTGGGGCCCGCTTTAGAAGCACAGTCACTGCGTACAGTCGCTTCAACCCCCCACAGTCCTCCAGGCGCATCTGAGAAGTTTTCAAAGACTACGCAATGTGCAATTACTTAAATCCCACCCTTGGTAAACACTGTTTACAAATATGAACTGAAGTACGGTGCTGTTGCCCATCCCTAGAAAACGAAACTTCCGAGACAGTTCTTCTCAACAGCTTAAAGCAATATTAAACATAGTGTGTTTCCGGTTACAGTACTACAGTGAGAAGACGCTGGGATTAAGGGCAAAGCGTGGCCTGTGCCGAAAACGAATTTACAGTTTTATCACTTTACACCCGCTGACACATGGATTACACATGTTTGTCCCGTGGATTGCGTAGTAGTACGAAGTATGTAGAGACTTCGTACGTCTTGCGCTGGTGTTTCTATTAACAGTTTGGAGCGGTTGGGTTTTACCGCGCGGACAAGATCCGTAACAGTGTATTCTGTAAAAAAACTCGGTGCCTCGATGGGATTCGAATTCACGACAGCAAGTGGAGACTTTACTACGGTTAACGCTCTAGCCACCTGAGCTACGAGGCCCCCACCGGGAGACGTGGGCTTAATCATATTTGGGTATAGCTAACCTCTCAACATACCACAATGACTGCAATCCACGAAATCTGATGCAGTAAGCTGACTACCACTAGATGACTTCCAGGCTCACATAATAAACAGGCGGGGCCTCGCAGCTCAGGTGGTTAGGGCGTTGGCTGTACTGATGCCTTGCCTTGCAGTCGTGGGTTTGATTCCCGCCGAGGCGCCAAGTTTTTCACAGTTGGGTCAAAATGAGTTATTTAAATTCTGCCAAAACACCTACTAACAACTGTTTTCTGGTCCTTGTGTACACGAAATGGCGTCTGCCTAGCATGGCTCCCTCCCCGGGTCACAGCGTCGCGATGGTAAGGTCACATCAATGTGACCTGCAGATTGACGGAGATGACGCACGAAGTCGGGCTTCTTTAATACCTTTGCGGTCATATGCCCTAAAAGAACTCATTTTTCGTCTCAAGAGAGTGCATCTTACACGCCCTGCATGCGATGTTTCTTGGAAGACGTCTCCACAGTTCAGACGATCAGAGGAATACTATTGACGCTGAAAAATGAACAGCAATACAGTAGGTGGGCTAGCTCATCTAATTTTAGCGGAACTTTCAAAATTCGTTCCTGTTTTAAAAATATTAATTAAGTACATTTGTAAAACTAATCATTTTGCAGCATAATTCTATAATAATTCAGGTGCCACAGTGTGCCGGCTTTCGAATTAACTTCTTTTCGGCTGCATGCAAAAACAGCATAAAATGACTACTTAAGTAGCGTGCAATTTTCTAATTGATTTTCCATGCCCCTAAATGTCTAATTTTATTTCATGGAAAACATTTGTAAAAATATTCATCCTTTTACTCTTTCGGTAGAAAATTACGACTTCTTTCAATATGATACTCGAAAGGAAGGGTTTGATTCGGTTTTCAAAAATGTTTCCAATTCCCGTATACTTCTCAACCCGGCCTGCGGTTACACTGCCATTCAAGGCTTCAAAACTACAAGCCGTATATTTTCTGCGTATGGAAGACCAGACATTTCTCTACGGTATTGAGAGGAGACCATATGAGGTTCATAAAAGTTAGCAGTGGATTTAAGCCATATTGTTAACATTGCAAGCAACATTAGTAAATGCAGAGGCATGGCGTTTTACAAACGGCCATTTCATGGTTTTAAAAAATCTTACAATTAAAAACTTTTTAAAACCAGATTATACTCTTCCTTTGAGCAAAAAAGTGAAAGAAGACGTAGTTTCCTACCGAATGTGAAGAACAAATGATATTTTTTGCATGCTTTCCATGAAATATAATTGACTTCCTAAGGACATAAAAAATCAATGAGAAAAATGCATGCTACATAAGTAGTCATTTTTTACAGAGTGGTTTCTACATGCAGCCGAAAAGTATTTAGTTCGAAAGCCGGCATTACGAGGTAACTGAGTTATTAATCTTTTCGAAACACAAACGCATTTTGGAATTTCGGTTGACATTTCATGATTTAGCCCACCTACTGTAGACAATGTCTCGTAAAAAGACGGACAAATGCACGCTAGTCCGTTTCCCGCGGGGAGGAAGAATAACAGATCATGCATTAACGAGTGTGACCACGTTGACAGAACTATGCTGTTGGTTTTTTATAATATTCATCATAATATACTTGCAGTCGATGTGCCAACGTCTGAAATATTAACTGAAATTCTGAAATGTGGTTTCGGCTCCAAAAGGATTACAAAGAAGGGTTTTAATGTTAAGCACCATGTAGCACAATCCCATGATAATTCAGTTACTTCAGGATGCCAGCTTTTGAAGGAATCATTTTTCGGCCGCATGTAACAACCACACTTTGAAAAAAAATGACCACTACTTCCTACTACTACTACTACTTGCGTCTCAAGTTTGTTCAGTTTAAAACAGACTCACCCCGAAGTTTGATCATTTTACGCACAAGGCCCATGGTGCCGCATGGTTGACTTTAGGGCAATTCATGCAAATATCCCGACTGGTTTCTTTCTGATCCGAGCATGACTGCTCGAGAACATTGAGAACGTCTTGTAAAAAAAGGGACAGGAGAGTTGACACCACAAACTCCTGCCGTTACGACTCGCAGACTTTGTCAATCATCGCTCACTGATTTGTAAAGCGTCAGGAGATAATATGAGCCACAGTGAACACTATGCGTCTGGAATGGTTTTCTACAAAGACCAATGGACTTGGTGCAACGGGGCCTTGAACACGAGCGACAGACATCGCAGCACTGGCCGTCGACAACAGGCGCCTTCTGCAGGCTGGTGCATCTGCCAACAACAATTTGAAAACAGAAAGATGCCGGTGATTTTTCAACCCCAGGGTGAAATGACAGGGTCTGAGCTGGCAGTCATCAGAACACAGATTTCACCAATTTGGCCTGATCTCAGAATACCACTGTTACGTCCTATTTGCCTTCAACAAATTCGCATTACAAGCTGCAATATTTTAAAGAACGAGTAATTGCACAGGTACCACCTACCTAGAGGCTAAACTAATGGATTTGAGAGTTCACCAATATTCGGGTCTTTTCGTTATTCTCACACGCATAGTGGGAACAACAAGTATATATATATATATATTTATTTATTTATTTATTTATTTATTTGATGAAGCTAGAAGGCTCGTCGGAAAAAATCGAGTTGTACTCGTGAATTTTCGAGCTGGTGACACCAAGCCGTCGTCAGACGAAATAAACAGAGGAAAAAGTGAAATCGTGGAGCCAAATTGGTTGGCTTGACAGGGCAGCCACTAATAGGTAAGCAACTAATGTATGAAAGGGGGATGGAGACATAATTAGGCTAGGGTCTGTGGTTGGGGAGGGAAGAGGGAACTGTTGCGGCTCCCTGTGTTAGAGGGTGGGGGGATGACGACTCAATGTGACTTCGTACGGTGGACTTAATGATCGTCGATCCGGCATGCGGGTAGGAGTCGGTGGTCCAACGTAGAGGTGTTAGGGATTACGGTTGCGGTTCGCTGTGTCTGGGGTAGGAAGGGGAGGAGTGGCGAAATAGTCTGATTATGCAGGGCCCGGTATGGATTAGCGGCTGTTGTTAGGTCGTGGGCGCAAGTCAGTGGGCCGCGTACGCAGACCTTCGTAATGAGCGTCCAGATCGACATGGCGATTGATGCTAGTTGTGTTAGAGTGCCAGGCTTCGAGGAATTCTCGGGCCTGTTTGGTGTTTGCCACGGCAACAATTTCAGTTCCTTCCCAATTGAAGCGATGGTCGTATTCAAGAGCGTGCGCAAACACGAGTGACAAAGGGTCACGTCGGCGGATGGCTAGTTTGTGTTCGTTTATACGTGTCCCAAGTCGTCGGCCTGTAAGACCAACATAGTCGCAAGAGCAGTTAACACACGGAATTCGGTAGATGACGTTGGTTTGCTGTTCTTTGGATAAAGGATCTTTCACACGGGACAGTGTTGCGCGCTGAGAGGACGCCGGCTTGTGGGCAATGAAGATACCAAACCGGTTTAGTTGTAGGTCGATCGCCTCGGAAATACCCTGCATGTAGGGTAGAGAGTAGAATTTCCGTTGTTCGGATCCCTCATTAGAACTAACGTCTTGTGGCTGTCTCCGTTGTCTGAGACAATTTTTCACAAAACTGACTGGGTATCCGTTGAGTCGGAATAACTGATACAGAAAAGCAAGTTCTTTCTTAAGTAAATCATCGTTGCTGCAGTAACGATAAGCCCGTTGGAAAAGGGTTCGGACACAACTCCTTTTATGAGCCGCGGGATGATTGCTTTCGTAAATAAGAATCACGTCAGCACTGGAGTCTTTTCGGTAGACGCATGTTGCAAGTCCGCCATCACTGAGCGTTTGGATACTAACGTCTAGAAACGGGAGAATGCCTCCTGTCGCCTCTTCGCGAGTAAGCTGGATAGCTGGGAAAACGCTATTCAGACTCAGGTGGAATTGTTCGATTTCGCAGGTCTTCATGATGACAAACGTATCATCTACGTATCGGAGCCACATTTTTGGTTTAAAGGTTCGCATAACTTCTTCTTCTAGTTGTTGTAGTACTAGTTCAGTTAGTAGACCTGATATTGGCGAGCCCATTGGTGTACCCCTAACCTGTTGATAAAACGTTTCATCGAATTAGCAGTAGTTATTGAGGCAGAGTTTAAGCATCTCTGAGACGTGTTGTGTTAAAATGCTGGTTGGATTATTATGCAGGCGTCGGGTTACGCTCTCAATCGCCAGGTCATGTGGTATTGAGGAAAACAGGGCAACCACATCAAACGATAGAATACACTCATCAGGACTTACTTTGAGGCCTTGCATCTTCTGGAGAAATGCCTGAGAGTTTTTGATGCTATATTGTGATCCATTGACGAGGTGCTTCAGGTGTTTGTATAACCATTTAGCGAGATTGTAGGTGGGCGATCTAATAAGCGGCACTATGATCTTCAATGGCGCACCTTCTTTGTGCACTTTTGGGAGGCCATATGTATGGGCTATTCGGGGGTCGTTGAGAATCATGCGCTTGGAATCATCGGGGGTTATGAGTTTCAGTCGAGTGAGCTCATTCACCTTCTTTTTTACAGTCGCGGCTTGCATTTTAGTCGGGTCATCCGCGAGTGGTGCGCAGGTTTCCCGGTCGTTAAAGACTTGGTTCGCTTTGTTAACGTAATTACTCTTTTCCATGACGACGGTCGCGCCACCTTTGTCAGCAGACACAATCACTATACTGTCGTCTGTCTTAAGAGAGCGTAACCCCTTTTCTTCCTCGATAGGCAAGACTTGGTGGTGCTTCTTTTGTCGAAGTAGACCGGTGGCACAGCTTCGTATGTCCGCGCGCACGTCTTCAGCCACAGCAGAGGTCAGTAAAATAGATTCAGAGTTCGCTAGGAGGTTTGTAGGCGCAGCATCAGTGTAGCTGAATTTTGTTCCCTTAGATAGTAGACTTAGTTCAGCGGATGTCAGACTCCTTTTACAAAGGTCTACAACTCTTGTCGACCTGCTGATTTCGTTGACAGGGCGATTGCAGTTTCACCCGAAGATCGGCGCTTTTATCTTCTGAACAGAAACTGACATATTGTGCTCTCTATCTCGAGCGTTTCAAAGAAATACTGTCATCATAGCCTACCTCTTTTCTCCGAAGTAGTTAGCCACGCGGGGAACGCACAGGTGAACACTGTTCATAACGCCAGCGTCGGTAGCTCAGATGGTCGAGCAATCATCACACCAACATCCAACTCACGTGATGAAATTGCAGCAATTAACGACGTGAATGTCGGCCATCAAACAGTCATCACACCTCGTGCAACGATCCCGGATGAAGGGGGGAGCCGTGAATATTTATAGGTATGCGGTAGCATGGCGACTGCATCCTATAAATACTGCAGCCCCTTGTGCATGAGCCACCCGTATTTGCTTTAGTCTTTGACGCTGCATTCGAGTAGGAATCCGAAAGGTCAGGTGAGTGAAGCTCTTGTCCCAGAGATCGTGTCTCCTTCTTCATTCGTCCGGCGTCAGGCATATTTAGCTCCACATATGCGAAAGACGTAAGATATTATTATTCATCTCAGAACGATGAAAGTTTTTTAAGCATACCGTCATGGCCAGAAGATTATTTTAATTGTTGTGCCAGCAGAAGGAACTGCACGCGGCCCCTTTCTACGATGATGTTGCTATCACTTATGGCGCTCAGTCAAACGGGAAAGCGTTTTGCAAAGTTGTCTGAAGCCATTTCCACCGAGTCGGCGTGAAATGGAGGGTCTCGTGAATTATACAAGATCTGCCTGTGTCAAATGCATCAACACCATTTTAGGCATAAGATATGTTTTGTGAGTCGTTGACTACCTCCCATTTGTCCTGATTTCAGTCCGAAGGACTTCAGCTATAATTTGTACGTCCAACTATCCGATCCCTTCGCTGACAATTGATCGGAATTTTAACACCACTCAGACAGTTTGTCTGTGTGTGTGATCTAAAACGTAATATCTTTGAAGGCAAAATAATGCATTAGTAGACATTTTGTCATTTCAGCGAACATTCCCATGTTACAATTGAAAAATCAATTTGGCAAACACGTGTTTTCGGTAACTCGTCATCAGGCCAAAACAGTTACATAGAAGTTGAAATTATGCGAAGTTACAGGGTTTATAAGTGATTCAGGAGTTATTAACACTCATCGTTCCCATGCCACCCGCATGGCGAGGCGTGCAATGACGTCGTTGGCGTGTCGTGGTCATTGGGTCAAGGGGGCGAGGGGGAGGGGGGACATAGTCCGTGAGTAATTTTTGTACGTCGGGTACGTTGTGCACACACCACTGCCATCAGGAGGTTAGGACGACGTTGGGGTCAGCGTTGGCCACAGAAGCCAAAGCGCCTGTGTCAGAGTCTTCTAACAGCATAGCACTGGATTGGCTAGCCGTATAGCCACTGCCTCGGCTGTAGCTAGCACCCGTTGGCGAAGGTCTCTGGAGAAGCTTACTGGTGTCCGGTAGACAACCCGATAGGCTTCTTTGGCATCAACTCGATGATTCATACCGACAAGATATGCGAAAATAGAACTCGAAATCGATTTCTTTTCACCTCTGCCTAGCCAGGCCGATATGTGTTCACGTACTCTCTTTTCCAGGCGCCTCGTCTTACGGCCAATGTATCCCGCACCACAGGAGCAAGTGAATGAGTAAATACACGTTGATGTGGCCCACAACGGGAGTCGGTCTTTACCTCCTAAGCGTAGGAGGGGAGAGTTCGTGAAACATACATGTAAGTTCGCCATGGCGAAAGCGCTAGTGATCGCTGTCTTCAGACGTCTTCTCACTAGGTCACTTGCTGCGTCCCCTTGAAAAGGCAGTCTTATAAATAAGTCTTTCTTTTCTGCAGTCGCTATGGTGGGCTTTGCAGTGCGCTCCCCTATATTTCGGAGGATAAATCTTTCTGGGTATCTGTTTTCGTGGAGTATATCCCGCTGCTGCTGGAGTTCTGTCTCAACGGTCTCCGGAGAGCATATACATCGCATTCTAGCTGCCAATCCCTGGACAAAATGACGTTTAATATTTAGGGGAACAAAACTGTGAAAATTAATGCATTGTCCCGTCCAGGTTTTCTTTCGGAATACCCTACGCTGGATAGATCCATCCTCTTGTCTGTGCAGAAGAACATCGAGGAACGCGATTTCGTTGTCTGCCTCAAACTCTGCAGAGAACTTTACCGAAGGGTGTGCATTGTTGAATTTTTGAACCAGGGCGTCTGTGTCGGTGGTAACATCCGTCAGACAGAAGATATCGTCCACGTACTGACCGTAGAAATTAAGGTCATTAATAGTGTCTTTAAACTTGTCATCTCGACTTTGCCTATGAAGACATTTACGAGGAACGGGCCAAGCGATGAGCCCATCGCTACGACGTCTATTTGCCTGGTTAGTTGGCCATTGCAGAGAAACTGGACGTTTTGCCTGCACCGTGTCAGTCGTTCTTTTAGCGTCTCCACCGGCATGCCTAACGGGTAGTTCGTGTCGCGGATAACGTCGCAAAGATAGTTTTATTGTTTCGGCTACGGGTACATTAGTAAACAGTGATGTATCGTCAAATGACAGCATCCTCCGTTCGTCAACGTTAATATCCTTGATCGCCCCGACAAACTCGAGGGAGTCCTTCAGACTTAGAGGATACAAATGACTTTGCAGCGGTGTAGGCTTTTCAACTAGCCATTTTGCTATGGCGTGATAAGGCGAATTCCTCATATCCAGGATTAGACGTAGGGGTAGCCCGTGTTTGTGAAATTTTGGGAGACCGTACATTCTGGGTATGGCCGTGCCCACTGGTCTTAGTCGCTCATATTCTTTGTCAGATAAATGACCTTCTTTGTGAAGAACTTTGAGAACCGCCGTCATTTGCTATCGACGCTGCCGATTGTGTGACACGTGGCTTAAACACGCCATGATTCCTGGTAAGGATGCACATTCGGAATAATATTTCATATTTGGTTTGACACGGTAATAAGAACTCCCGTTCATAAAACCTAGCAGTGGATTTGAGCCATATTGTAAACTTACAAGCAACATTAGTAAACGCAGAGACACGATACGTTCAAAGCGCGGTTCTCACCACTCTTAACTAGGCAATTGTCTCTTATTTAGAAACGGAAAATATGCGAATCAAAGAGTTCATAAATATCTGGGTCTTATAACCATTTGTACGCACATAGTAGGGACTGCAAAAACACATTGCTCTGAGGATAAGAGCTACCAAATTGAGCTCAATTACCTGTTTGAATTATTTCAGCAGAACGGTTACCCTGGGGATTTCGTACGTCGGTGCATGAAACAGCAAAATATAAAATCAAACTAGATATCTCCAATCAAGCGCCCAAAATAAATACTGAGTGAATCACAACTTACGCTAGGAATTTGTCTGAGCTCGATGAAAGGCACTTGAGGAAACACCAACTAAAGGTGGCGCACAAACCGGTGACTGCTTTACAAACTCCACTTGTACACCTTAGGATAGGGTAAGCTATCTTGATATGAAAGAAGTCATCTGTAAGATCCCATGCGATGTCTGTGATGCTGTATATTGTGACCAAACGGGAGAGTCCGCCTCTACGCGCATCTATGAACATCAACTGGCGGTTAAATGGCAGGACCACCTATCTAAAATGGCCGTGCACAGTCTAGACACTAGACACACCTTCGCATGGGACAAAACTCGCATCGTCGGAGTTTGTCCCTCTAAAACGTTCGAGAGGTTCTCAAAGCCATGCACTCCGAAGAATCATGCATCACTCGACTCATTGAGTTAGATGCCACGTACAAAAATCTCAGGGAGAAGTGGAAGAGAAGAGAGTCAATCAATACGAAATGACGCACACAGCGGCAGTTTACTGGCGAAAATACCAAATTAATATTTATTTTTTCAGAACGTTTGAAATGTTAATAGTTTTTTGCACATTTGGTAAAGTCTGACGACGACGACCACGACGACGACGACCTAGGAACTGGCGTCAAAAAATTCACCTAATGAAGTTTTCTACCCTTCCTGAAGAACGTGTTTCCTTTCAAATATACATAAATGAACATTCTCAACTTTGCAGGCAACATTAGTAAATGCAGAGACACGATGTTTTATGAACGGGCATTTAACGGTCTTAAAGGATCTTATAATTAGATAGTCTTTTAAATCCCAATTGTTTGTTGCAAAGACGAATGGCGTTGATGAGACGAAGCATAGAGCACGAACGACATGCATCATATTGATGGCCGTTGACAACAAGCCCCTTCTGAAAGCTGGTGCATCTGTTAACGAAAGTTCAAAAACAAGGTACTACTGGTGATTCTCTAACCCTAGTGTTAGATGACGGGGTTTGATTTGGCGATTGTAAAGGTACTGTTCGCACCAATCTGTCCCCATCTCAGGATAGCATTTGTACGTCCCGTTTCCCACTAGAACATTATTATTACAAGCTACAATATCTTTATGAACGATTAAATATGCATTTGTCAGTTACTTAGAAACGAGAAAATTGTGAATTAGAGAATTCATAAATATCTGGGTCTTTTGATCATTTGTACGCACATAGTGGGGACTGTAAATATATATATATATACATTCATTCCCATCCTCAGGGCACGTCCATTTTCTGGACAGGGAACTGCAAGCATATGCACATTTCTTTTGGCATGTTTTCCATGAACAATTGACACATTTTCTCTCTCATTCTCCCATCGTTTTGATTTAGCCTTTTAAAATTTATGTGACAGCACAATGACTATCAGCAAATCAAAGTTGGTTAGGTTTGGAAAAAATATCAGCCCATTTGAAAAGGGCAGGCTTTTTAAGCGTTTGTCGTCTGCTCACCTAGGGCAAGGCGCCACGTGTGTTGAACAGTCCGTCCCATTTTAAAGGCGGCGCTTGTCTTGGAGATGAGAAATCAGATTCGCGTGACTGGGTGTGCGACTGTCAATGCAATTTCATTCACCTTACCCGTCTACCCTTCCAAAGGCTACTATTAGTGTGATATTACGTGAAAGTATAAACAGTTAGTGACCTACCTCATGGAGTGTGCCGAAATTTACAAGTTATTACCAATCACTCGCAAACCGACACCATTTCCTTAGTTTAATCTCAATGTTAATTAAGTACAGGTTTAAAAATGAAAAAAATAAAAGAAATATTAAAGGCAGTGTTGCGTTTTTTAGAAATGCTGATTTATTTTAAAAAGCGCAATATCCCGAAAACGTCAAAATGGCTCTAATTTAGTTTAACTGCGTTTTTAGATGTGCATGCTATAGTCTCGTACCAAAAACGTAGTAAACATGAGAGTAGAAATAAATGACGTCTAATAATAGTGTTTCAATGAAGTTTGCATCTAAATATCGTTTAATAATTAGTGTGATTTTATATATGGCCGAGCAACGGGCTCGTGGCCCGGTGGGTAGAGGCGTGGACTTCTAAATCAACAGGTCGCGAGTTCGAGGCTCGGGTGTTCCACACTTCGGTCTTGGGTATGGCTGGCTGACGACGGCTAATAAGCCAGAAATGGCCATTCCAGTCTCCCTTGTCTTTGTCGATAATACCATTCTACATATGACGGTTTGTCAAATGCCTACATTCTGAGTGTAGATTCCAAAACAGTTTTCCAGGGATGCATGTTATCCTTGGCTCGTTTGAGTTAAATGTGATGGGGTTCAACGAGAGAAAGTGGATTTTGCTCGATTTCACCGATGGGAACGTCGTAGGAGCGAACATTTTCATAAAATGACATGCTATGAGGCCGGTTGGTGCCTAATAAATTTTAATTGAATTGACAGGCGTGATCGTAAACATACCATTTTGTGTTCATACAGAGAACCTGTTTTCCGTTAAATTAATTTATACTTTTCGTTCGTTTTGGATTACGTTGAGTTTCAGATGGGCCTCGAAATGTTGCTGAATACTTCATGATTTTCAGTGTTTCAACCCGATCGTCCATAAAGACAGATTCAGAATTACGTGTCTTTTGAGAACTTTAAAATAAGATTGTTTTTGAAAGCATTTACCGAATTAGTGAGTGTTCGGTCGCTCCTTTTCAAGAAGATGGTCGTTTGAGACATATTTGAAAACTCATTCCAACATCAAAAGTCATTTTCGAGAAAAATGGTTGTCCACACCGAAAGTCAGCAATGGATATGAAAAATCAGATTCTCGTGACTAGGTGTGCGACTGTCAATGCAATTTTTATTCACCTTACCTGTCTACCCCTCCAAAGGCGACTCGCCCGTTTCATTTGCTGTACTCTTCAGGCAGAAGCCTAACCTTCAAGTCAGTTGTTTAGCCAATATAAAGTCTCGTTTGAGCAGCCACTGCAGGGCGACTAGCCTTAACATGTGGATCAGTCTTGCAGCGGTTTTGCTGATGACTGCTTTAATGGGCTTCGAGGGCTGTTCTTCATCTGCACAACCTCCTCCGAGAAATGTCACAGGTGGGTGGATTTTCCGGCTCACTTTTCTCTCTCCAATAAAATTTAATGACTTTGCCTAAAGAGTCGAATGGTTCAGCACTACCATTCCGAACATTTCCTTTGTTTTCTGCAAGTACGTTTGGAAATAAACTCACTAAAGTTGTTGTATCCATCTGGTCAACGCTTGGAATTCTCCACGTTTGCCTCGCAAGTGTTTCCACATTTGGCCCCTGCTGGCATTCCCCTTCCCCTTTTTTGTAACCCTCTTTCAAACGTGATCGGCGTTCTTTTAATTAACTGGTTTTTGTATTCTGGCCTTGAGCTGGGAATTCGATTTGCTCGAACAGTAACAAAGGAATTCTTTGTTTAGAGTATCCATCGTTGAGGTTTGTACGTCTTTTATTATAACCTTATTCTATCAATAGCACCGTATATACACCGAAATCTGTTTTGGCTTGTACGCGTGAATCAATTTACCAAGAATTCTACAGTACTCAACATCCTACCATTAGTATTTCTTGCACGTATCCAAATGGATATAGCACCATGGTTAAATGCATCGGTCTACATATTCTAATACCATTATCTAATTATCTTGTGAAATTATTTTTCGACATGATTTCCTGCATTATATTTTTTGGGGTATTTTTATAATGCGTTTCATTATGGCATTAAAAATATTCAGGATGCCATAGGGCTTTTTAAGCTTTTTGATAAAACTACTTGAAAGTTTAATTAAGTCTAAAGGCACAAAAAGGATGGAGCCTACTTTTGTAATCGACATGCGGACAAACGACCGGCTGGCTAAATATTCGTATGAGACTGGATGACATGTTCCTTGGCCAAACATGGCATCGTTGGTCAGTGTTTCTTCTGCTTGGCTTCAGTGTTAGAGATCTGAATACTCTGTTGGGTTGTTTTGCTAAATTCCTATCCATAAGCTATTGTGCATATTTACATGCGTTTACTGCGGTCTTTTGTAGGCTATTTAATCAAATACCTACTTTTAGTCCTTTCTGCGTTCCTTTGAAAAGCGTTCTAGGTCCATCGCAATCCTCTCAAACATACGAACTTCTTAATCCTTTAATACTATATATATGTATTTATGGATCGAAAAACTGGCATTCCAAGAAACTGAACTTGAAATAGGTAAGATTCTTTTGAAACAAAACAACCTTTATTGTGTACATTTTCGAGACTGCTTCCCCAACTCGTCCTCAGACTATGGGTTTGCAAAAATAAATACAAACTGGCCCAACCAATCCGAAGGAGATGACAAATTGCAATTAACACTCGTTGGCACAGACTTTGGTCAATCATAGAATTTTTTGTCACACACAGTTTAGAAGCCAATTGTTTTTGTATACCCATAATCTGAAGACGAGCTGAGGAACCAGTCTTAAAAATTTGCCCAATAAAGATTATTTTGTTCCCAAAGAATCTTGCCTATTTTAAATATATATTTTTTTGTAGGGCGCATTATTATTAAAGGACATGATACAATATCTGTAGGGCATTTAATTTACATTGTTCCTACGTATAATTCGTCCTGGTGTTGTAAAATAAAATCGAACATTCGGTCGGAATCCGCAGTTTCTTCGCGTGAACGTCACTGAAATTTCTCAATTATCTCCGCTTACTTTTGTAAGAATTGATTAATCGTGAAATTTATCAGCGGAATGTGTTGCAGTCTGGAGTACAAATGCGTTTAAGTATACTAGCGTATGAATTGTCGCGCAGACCTACCAGCGGACATGTTGCCCGATATTTGTAAGTACGCGTTTGGCAGCTTAATTGTTCGCATTGTGGGCTACCAAGGGTTTACTCGGCGGAAGAAAGACGGACAGAATTAGTGCTTTGTCCTGAATTGTGGCTCAGGTCTGATTTACACAACTCACAGTGAAATTCTAACATCGTACACGCAGTCACTTTAAAGGAGACCATGCGGGCTCTGTGTACGTCCGGTTACATGTAAAAATTCCTGCTAGTTATTAATATGTCAGTTTCAAAATGACATATTTGGAACGTTCAGGGCAAAAACCGAGAAACCAGGAGACATTTCACGAAGTTAAAGACGTTTCGGAGAACATGGAGGACTGGCTAACGTCAAAAGATCTGGACAACAAAGCCTACCAAACATGTCGCTCTAGACATTCAAATAACGTCCCGGACGGACTAGTCCTAGACCAATTACAGTAGATGTGCTAACTCATGAAATGTCAATTAAAATTTCGAAATGCGTTCTCGTTTCGAAAAGATAAATTAAGTAGTGTTGTAAAACCAATCATGATGCAACAGTTCCAGTTACCTCAGGGTGTCGGCTTTCGAAAGAACTTATTTTCGGCTGCATGCAAGACCCATACTCTGCAAAAAATGACTACTTACGTAGTATGCAATTTTCTCATTAATTTTCGATGCCCTTGAAAATTCAATTATATTTCATAGAAAACAGGCATAAAAATATTCGTTCTTTCACTTATTCGGTTGAAAATCATCTTCTCTTCCGATTTTGTACTCAAGGGAAGGGTATAGTTCGGTTTTAAAAAAGTTTTAATTGTGAGATTTGTTAATACCGTTAGATGGCCGTTCATGAAACGTCATGTATCTGTATTTACGAATGTGGCTTGTAAAGTTAACAATATTGCTCAAATCCACTGCTTAATTTTATGAACCTCATATGATCTCCTCTTAACACCGTAGAGAAATGCATGGATTTCCGTACACGGAAAATATACAGCTCGTAGTTTTTTAACCCTGAATGCAAGTGTAACAGCAGGTCGGGTTCAAAATTATTCGGGAATAAGAAAATTTTTTTAAACCGAATTACACTCTTCTTTTGAGAAGGAAATTGGAAGAGGACGTGATTTTCTACCGAATAAGTAAAAGAATGAATATTTTTATGCATGTTTTCCATGAAATATGATTGCATTTTCAAGGGCATCGAAAATTAATGAGAAAATTGCATGCCACTTAAGTAGTCATTTTTTGCAGAGTATAGATCTTGCATGCAGCCGAAAATAAGTTCTTTCGAAAGCCGACACCCTGACGTAACTGGATCATTATAGATTTATGCAGCATCATGATCAGTTTTACAACAATACTTAATTTATCTTTTCGAAACGAGAACGCATTTCGAAATTTTGGTTGACATTTCATGAGCTGGCACATCTACTGTAGATTAGGGTTTTTTCTTGCAGTGCAGTTCATTGGTCCCACAGTACAGTGGGTGCCCAAGCTCATGAAATGTTGGCTGAAATTCAGAAAGGCGTTTTTGATTAGGAAGGATTAGTTAAGCGCGGTAGCAAAACTGATTTTCTTGTGGCATAATTCTATAATATTTCGGACTTGACAGGACGTCATCTTTTGAATGCACTGCTCATAAATCTTCCGTGGAAACCGTATTCGGTAAGAAATGACTACTTAAATAGCATGCATTTTTCATATTGATGTTCGATGGTCTTGCAAATTAAAATATGTTTTATAGAAACCACAAACAAAAATATGTCTTCTTTCAGTCATTTGATAGAGCATCACGTCATCTTTATATTTTATGCTCGAAGAAGGGGTATAATTATGTTTTTAAAAAGTTTTTATTCCCCAATAATTTGGAGCCTGATCAGCTGTTGCATTAGCGCTTAGTGATTTCAGTCTACTAGGTGCATGTGTTCCCCGTAAAGAAGATCACATATTCCTCTATGTCTTTACAAAGATGCTATATAGGATCCATAAAATTTTGCAACGGATGCGGACCATGTTGTACATTTCATGAGGAGCAGTGGTAAACGTACATTTACTATGTTGTATGGTTGGACATTGCACGGTCTTAAAAATCTCATGATTCGAAACTCTTTTAAAGCCTTAATATAATTCTGCTTCGAGCATAAAATATAAAGACGATGTGATTCTCCATTATACGATTGAAAGAAAGCATCTTTTGTTCGGGGTTGCTATAAAACATATTTGAATATTCAACACCATCGAAAATCAGTGGGAAAAATGCCTGCTACTTAAGTATTTATTTTTTACCGAGTACGGCTTCTACAGAAGATTAAAATGTAGAGCATTCAAAAGCTGACATCCTGCCGAGTCCGAAATATATTAGGCCTATGTCGCATGATAATGAATGTTTCGACCCCACCTAAGTAAACCTTTCTAATCAAAAACATATTTCAGAATTTCAGCCAACATTTCATGTGATCGGTCATTCACTGTAGAAGAGCCTTTGCTGTGGCTGCCTGGCCTGATGTCTTAACTGAGCCCACGCCAGCAGTGCTAGGTCGATTTTGTTAAATTCCCTGTGGTCATGCTGTTATGTTTATGTCTTCTGTTTTTAATGATGGTTTATGACCCCGTATGCTAGGAGGCCTTCGTGCCATGTTGATCAAACTGACCGCTCAAAGGTGGGCCTCCACTGAAACGAAATGACCGGTCACCGCACCCCTAGCCCACCCCCCTTCCTCAGACCATGGGAGTCTAAAGAAGAAACACCGCCCCAAACAGCCAAGCACTGTCCTACGCTTGTAAACAGTTGCTTTGGACATGAAGATTGAAGGTTTTGCCAAGGACTTAGGGCACGCCGGACGCATAACATCAGATGTTTGCAATACTCGCCACTCAAATTTAAATCACAACATTTCATGACTTACACCACATGTTAAAATTCCTGACTACTTCCGATTTCGCTTTCCGTTTCTTTTGTTTTAGGCCACACTGACGTTTGCTTGCTGCCAATGGCCAAACCAGGATTCTGTAAAGCTGCTGTTTCACGTTTCACCTTCAACTTCACTGCCAGGAAATGCGTGAAGTACATTTACGGCGGATGTGGCGGTAACGACAACCGGTTTTTCACTCTGTCGGAATGCCAGCAGAGGTGTGAATTAAAACGAGTCTCCAAAACCGGTACCCATGCGGCAAGCTCGGGCTTCCATTCAGCTGCGGTCTGGGGCCTCGTGATTGGCCCTACACTGACATTTATCTTTCCCTGCCTAGCCTACTGATCTCAGCATCTGTCTACTGACTAGTAGCTTAACCATAGAAAGCCGTGTTTATGCCCCCCCTTCCTCGCTTGTCTACCGCGACATAGTCGTCTTACAAACACACTTTTTCTATTTTACCTGCATTGGATATGGGACATGTCATCAAGCAGCGGAAATCGTTGTTACCGGGAGGTTTCTCGTCGTCACCTTACTGCGGTTTGCATACCGTTTTTTATATGTCAGACGTCGCACGTCACCGTCGACAAGCCAACCTCTTTTTGTATTTTCTTATTGCTTTTTGCTTGCACTGATGGTATCAATAATCAGTTATGATTTTTACCTTCATGATAATGCGGTGCCAGTCTCCTTTTCGACCACCAAATACATAAATTCATAAGTTCTGGCATTCTGGGCTCTTCTAACTTGCAAAGAGCTGGTGACCCTCTTGCAGCTCGCCATGTTAAGGCTCCCAGTGGCATCTACTTAGATGACCGAGGGACGGTGTTCAGAACCATGGCATCAGAGTCGTTGGCTCTTTCCAATTAACCGTTCTGGGGCGTTCCTCGGGCACAAGGTAGGAATTTCACAGTGTAGAATTCGGTGGATGCCAGCTGTTGGTGCCGTAGGTCACGATGATATTTGCGACATTACGCGTGAGCCATCTCCCCCTCAGCCAATCAACGCGAGTCGAAACGGTGATCGTGGTGGATGCCCACTCTAACGTTATATGGGCACGCGGGACTTCTTCATTGATAGACTTCTATTGGGTGAGCAATTCTGGACCCGAGTAGTTTAAGCAAACCAAAATGTATGACCAGTAATGTTGAGTTCCAGAGGCGTCCGCAAAGATTTGGAAGCAGGTGTCATCTGAACTCTTAAGACCAAACGAGAATCTTAACCAAATAGTTTTAAGTTTTTACACGTCCTATGGCTTGCCGTCTTGTCATATGCGGTTCGAGTCAAAATATAAGTGAATGCCTCTGAAAAGTTGTATTTTTCAAATAGTTCAATGTTTCACACGGAAGCACTATGACGCAGT
Source organism: Spirometra erinaceieuropaei (assembly GCA_902702965.1). Lineage (NCBI taxonomy): Eukaryota > Metazoa > Platyhelminthes > Cestoda > Diphyllobothriidea > Diphyllobothriidae > Spirometra > Spirometra erinaceieuropaei. Next base: position 64,519 of record CACRXP010001341.1, read on the forward strand.
CTGGTCCACTAAAGTTAAAACCGCACATCGTTCCCTGCACTACGATTAGTCGGGCTCGTATATGTTGGCCTGAGCATTGTTTCTCCAAGACCATCCCAAGATTGGCGATTTAATTGCATTGACAAAGAAGACAGACGATTTGACCGCACAACCCCACACCCTTACGGTCCGCTCACTTTGCTGTTCCTCGCGCCGGCATGTGTATTTTACTACTGCATCCGTCTTGAGATCGGAGTGAACTTGGGTGGTTTCTTTCAATTGACAGACACCTGAGTGAACTCTGGTGTAAGGTCGATTGACAGAATGTGTACGAGGAACCCTGCTGGGGATGGGACGCCCGTCTTTCATCTCGATAGTCAATCTGTCGTCGATGTATACCCTACCTGAATATTGATCATGAACGTTCTCTCTGCGAGTAGAGACCTGATCCTATCAAGAAGCAGGTTTATACCGCTGCCCAAAATAAACTAAAACTTCAAACAACTTATAATGCGGATATGCGCCATGCACCAACGAATCATGCATTAATCGAAACAGTGAGTTAGATGCCAAGCACAGAAATCTCAGGGAAAAGTGGAAGAGACGTGAGACAATCAATACGAAATGACGCACACGACGGCCGCTTACTGGCGCAAAGACCAAGTGACTATTGATTTTTTCAGCACATTTAAAATGTTAATTGCCAGGTGTGCGAGCGCATGTTTGTTTCTCATCCCACCTAGTAGTCAGGGCTATGACTGGCTGAATTAAGGCAAACAAGCCAGAATCAGGGCTGTATCAATCTACCCCCCAGACTCTGTCGTCTCCCATCTGAGTAAGTAGCCTCTATGGGATCACCCATGTCTGGCTTTCTCGCAGAAGTCACGATGCAAAAATTAGAGCCTATCGCCTTACCACTAGTTAGCCCCAAGATATGGACACGTTAAGTTGATGACACGTTTGCTATTGGTAAAAGAGATCAACTGGAAATGCTTCACAACATTATTAAATCAACACTTCCATTAATCATATTCACAATAAAGAAAGAGATTGACACCAAACTCCCATTTCTAAATGTCCTCGTACGGATAAAGACTGACGGGACATTTCGCAAATAAGTTTTTCGCAAGGAAACCTAAAGGGAAATTCTTTTGCATTATGGGAGCAATCACTTACAAACGGAGTGCTCTGAAGAGCTTCCTTAGCCGAGCAAAAAACTCACTGCTCTGACAACGAAACCTATCAACCTCTTTCCCCAGAATGGGTATTCTAGCTATATTGTACACCGATACATAAGGCAACAGGAGCTCAAAGAAAAATACAAGAAACCAGATTGGTTTGATCAGGCGCCCAAACTAAAAAAACGCGGCGAACACTTCCGTACATTAACAATGTGTCCGAACTATTTAAAAGACACCTGAGAAGGCACCAAATACACGTGGCTGCCTCGTAAGCAGCTTGTACACCCTAAGGATAGGGTTGGCTATTTAGATAAGGAGGAATTCGTATATAAGTTACCATGCAACAACTGTAATGCAGTTTACCGCTGTCATACCGGGCCATCTGCCCCCGCACGCATACACGAACATCAGTCGACGGTAAGAAGGCGAGACCACTTGTCCCAAGTTGCCATGAATATGCTGGAAACCGGACACAAATGCGCATAGAACAAGACCCGCATTGTAGGTGTCTGCTCATCTAAGAAAGGCTGCGAATTTTCAGATGCTATTCATTCTGATAACGCATGCATCAGTCGACACATATTGTTGAGTGCTGTGTATAACAACCTCAAGGAAAAGTGGAAAAGGCGTTAACTAGTCAGAACATGCTGCCAGCCTACAGTAAAGGCCGACTAGCAGGAGTGACGGGGAAATATCGACCTGTAGGCATATCTAAATCTTAACAGTTTTGCGCACGTCATTCACGTCTGAGGACGGCTTGGGTAACCAAAGTCGAGAATCCACAAATTAATTGTGGTATCTTTCCCAAAGAACTTATTTTTTAAGTATATATGTATTACCGAAAAAGACTGGCTGACGACGGCTAATAAGCCAGAAATGGCCACTCCAGTCTACACTGTTTGTTGGTAATAACATTCTGCCCATATCGTGCGCCGCTGTGCGGCCGCTCGTTGGACTCGAGAGAGAACCCGTAAGGCCCAACGGAATGAGTGAGTTCCGTAAGAACGATCGGTGAGCGGCCTTCTACCATCGTATATATACATGTAAATATAGGCGAAAAGGCTGACTGAAGGTGTCGTAGCCTCCACGACATTATTGACATAGGGCATGACACGGAAGAGTTCGGGTGTTCGCTTTTTCTCACCGCTGGTCTTCGAGTGTTTTTTTGGTACAAACATTTGTTTATAAAGCTGCACGGATATTCATTGGCAAGGATGAGGTGCAATATAGTTTCACGCTCCCACAGCTTCTCGGCTTCTGTGCTTCAGTGTGTGTTTATGCGGCGAAAGAGCGTCCGGTCGCAACTGGCTGCTGTCATGACGAAAAATATTTTTCCCCTTCTGTCGGTATTTAAAACACTAGTCTGGAGGGCTCCGTCTTCCCGTCTCGATACCTGGACGTCGAGGAAATGTGGCACTCTGCTCTTTTCCTTCTCAATGGTTTACTGTATATGACGCGAACCGTAAGACTGATGTACGCCACAAAGAAGAGGGGGTTCAAGGCTGGTTTGCGTGCTTGTTTCTGCAGGCGTCGCTACACAAGGGCGTGGTCAGTTTGGCATATTGTAGGAAATTTCACGTATATAACGCTGATAGAGTCGTTAAGCACCAATTGCCTGATCTGTACATTTGGGTACACTAATATCTGGCCCTTCAGTAATACCATGTGTTCAGAATATACTTCAGCATCCATAAGATGCAGTCTTGCTAAGTTCGCTGACGAATTATGAAACTACAGGCTTACCCTTCTGTTCAGAAAATGAAATTATTTGTCTGAAGTTGGTAATTTTAGGATGAAATGAGCAAGCAAATTCAGAGTAACGTGGGTTGAGGAACGCTGCGAGAAGTTGTATTTTGGTTTCTGAAATCTCGCAAATAAATACCCCCGTTTGCCTGGTCACTCATGAGCAAACGCAGACGAGACGGGCGAGTTAGATTAACAAACCCATGTCGTTCGGCATATCAGGGTCTGTCAATCATTTAAGCGGTCTCATACGTGTACCTGCCTACGCCTACGCCGCCACAGTTAATCTAGTCCACATACATCGTAACATCGTTCCCCCCACCTTGACTTGAGTGCAAACAGTCGTCTCTCAGCTGACAGACTGTTGTACGAAAATGAGTTTAAAATCAGTTGGGGCAAAACCCGTGACGAGAGCTGCTGGAGGGGTTGGGGGACGTTCGTCATTCTGCTCTGCAGTCAGCCAATCGTCGATGCATGTGTTACCTGAGCATTTCTCCTCCAAAGGTTGGGCCGAGGGCAGAGGCCTAATCAGACGAGACAGTGGATTTGACCCCGTAGGCCCACGCCATCACAGTTCACTCCGTCAGCACCCACATGCAACAAGCATAAGTTGCTCGAAGAAACATTGGTATGGAGGGGCCTTGTTGTTCATTTGCATCACGCGATGTTTGCTCACATGACCATAAAATCGTGTCATAGCGTCCCCAAGAAGGTCTCGCATGATCAGACGAAACAGCAGAGTTAAACTCACACACCCACGACCTTGTGGATCTTGTTGTCTACCAATCATCACTACGGAATGTTCAAACCGCCAAAGAACTTGATCTGAAAGGAATGTGAATTCCACATTGTAGCTTCTGTCTGCATTTCATAAAATGATCATATCCGATTTCTGTAGAATCAGCTAAGCATAAAACGAGTAATTATGCAGCAGATTAAACACTGCATTGGACATAGGGACACCACTTAAACAGTAGGTGAACTGACTCATGAAATGTCAAACGAAATTTCGAAATGTGTTTTTGTTTCGAAAAGATTAATTAAGTAGCATTGTAAGACTAGTCAGCCTGAAGCATGATTCTTTAGTATATCAGTTACCTCAGGACTCCGGCTTTCGAATGAACTTCCGTCCGACTGCATGCAAACCTACACTCTGTAAAAAATGACAACGTATGTAGCATTAATTTTTGTGCAATGATTTACAGTACTAACAACACAGGTGTTAGCTAAAAGCCCAGACACGCGTGTTTCGCCGATCTTATGCCGCTGCTTGACGCAGATACGAGGAATTCGGCTCGTCAGTTGGTCCCCCAGCTTTCCCCATGTGTTTTCTGGTATATGAACTCCAGTTTCAACTTGCCTTGTTTAATTTCCAAAGAAATGAATGCGCGAACTTGGAGTAAATCTTTCGAAACGGGCCTTTTCAGGCACGGTCCAAACTTGGATATGAATATTTGAGCTGAAATCCATCAGCTACTGCGGAATAACCGCTTGACATTCACAAACCGCCAACAGGCAGCAAGTAGTATAGAACTAAGCAATGATTAACCGTACTAACGACACAGGCATTAGTTAAAAGCCCAGACACGCGTGTTTCGCCGATCTTATACCGCTGCCTTACGCATCTGCTATGGGTTCGGCTCGTCAGTGGATCCCCCAGCTTTTCCCGTAAGTTTTCTCATTGATTTGCGATGCCCCTACATGTCCAATTATATTTCATGGAAAAAATGCATAAACATATCTATTTTTTGCTCATTTGGTAGATACTTAGGTCTTCTTTCAATCCTTTACTCGAAGGAAGGGTATAAATCGATTTTAAGAGACGTTTCCAGTTCACGAATAATTTTGAACCTGAACAGCCGTTATACGTGGATTCAGCGTTTTAAACTACAAGCCGCATATTGTCAGCGTACAGAAAACCCCACATTTCTCTACGGTAATAAAGACAGCCCATATGGGGTTCATAATATGAAGCAGTAAATTTTCCCATAGTTTTTACTTTACGAGCCACATTGGTAAATGCAGAGACATGACGATTTGTGAACGGCCATTTTACGGTATTAACAAATCTCACAATTAGGCTGACTAATTTTAAAATCCTACCTAATTAATCTTTTCGAAGCGAAAGTGCATTTCGGAATTTCGGTTGACATTTCATGAGTTAGCCCACCTGCTCTTTATTCAATGATATTTACCGGCGAACTGCATTTCAGTTCTACAATCGCTAGGCGCGGCCTCATTCTCAATGGTCAATATTTAAAATATCCCAACAAGCCGTCAACCGCTTTTGGGAATTTGTGAAAAAAATATCAGCAAATTAGCCTGAACTGGGGAGTTATTTCGACTGACTCAAGTAACTGGGCATGTTGCTTAGTCTGACTTGGCGTCTCTGAAGGCAGGTAGGCGCATGGCCTTGGCGGCAGGGCGCTAACAGAACACATCAATATTGAGGGCATGACCTTGAACACGTCTACCCATATAAGCGACCAAATGTTAGAAGTAAGTACAAGGTAACAGGTGGCATCATGTGGAGGAGACTTGCGATGATGTTGCTGACCACCGTTTTGCCAAGTTGCTATGGTCGTTCGCCGCCAGGGATGCAAAACGCAGCACAGCCTACTCCAGCAAATGCATCAGGTCAGTTCTTGCCTTGCCTAAAAAAATATTATAGACTTGCACACATAGTTACATTTCTACTGCATGCAACCGTTGTTTCGCAGAGAAATTCATCTGCGTTTCCTGTACATATAATATGTTTCCTATGACGCAGCGTTCGTTGTCGCCAGTAGCAAGCTGGAGGGCGGACGAAATGGGATCAAGTGAGATCCCAGGCACTGCAGTGAGGGTCACATGCCTACTAGACATGCTTATATACCTCACTACATAGGGCCTATGAAGTACTGATGATCGATAAAGACCATGAAATAGTTGGCTGCGTCTGGTCTGTTGCACTTTTAGTGAGCTGCCTATGTATTATATACATATATATGTATAAATTGAAAAACAGGCATCCCAAGAAATATAATTAGAAAGATGAAGTTCTTTGGGAAACAGCAAAATTTTATTGTGAATTTTCGAGACTGGTTCCCCAGCTCGTCTTCAGACAATGGGTGTGCAAAAACAATTAACTTTTAGCCTGAGTCTAGCAAAAGGAGTCAATGATTGGTTAAGATTGTCATCTCGGGATTGGCTGACTCAGTTTGAATCTGTCCTTAACGATTTTGTATGCGGCATCTAAATCGATATGCCGGTTGATGCATGCCTCATCTGAGTGCATTGCTTCCAGGAATTCGCGGCCTTTTCTTGATTGGCAGGCGCCAACAATGCGAGTGTTCTCCCATGCGAATTTATGCCCAGTGTCTAGTGTGTGCATGGCCACCTGGGATAAATGGTCGCGTCTCTTCACCGCTAACTGATGCTCATGTCGAAAGACAATTGAAAAAGTACCAGATACACGTAGCACACCAGCCGGCAACTACCTTACGCACACAGCTTGTGCACCCTAAGGACAGGGTCGGCTACCTTGAAAGAAAAGGTGTCGTCTTCAAAATCCCGTGTTCTAGTTGTGGTGCCGTTTATTGTGGCCAAACTGGGAAATCTGTCTCAACCCGTTTACATGAGCATCAGTTAGCGGTGAAGAGACGCGACCATTTATCCCAGGTGGCCATGCACACACTAGTCACTGGGCATAAATTCGCATGGGAGAACACTCGCATTGTTGGCGCCTGCCAATCAAGAAAAGGCCGCGAATTCCTGGAAGCAATGCACTCAGATGAGGCATGCATCAACCGCATATCGATTTAGATGCCGCATACAAAATCGTTAAGGACAGATTCAAACTGAGTCAGCCAATCCCGAGATGACAATCTTAACCAATCATTGACTCCTTTTGCTAGACTCAGGCTAAAAGTTAATTGTTTTTGCACACCCATTGTCTGAAGACGAGCTGGGGAACCAGTCTCGAAAATTCACAATAAAATTTTGCTGTTTCCCAAAGAACTTCATCTTTCTAAATATATATGTATGGAAGAAGGTAAAGAGATCTCTGGGGAGGATGATTTATTCATCTGACGTTTCACACTCATACTTGACCGCATCATCGGAGATAGATTAAAAGTGGGAATACAAGGTTGAAATAGGTCTTTCTTACTCCCTACTGATAGGTCCATTGTTCTCTCTTCCTATTGGCCCTCCATTCCTGCCAAGTGTTGTCTGACGGCCACGAATGGCGCCGGTAGGGCGATCCTACGGTTGAACGAGTTGGCGTTAAATTTCCAGGCTTCGATTATCTCTCTTGCCATTTTGCTTTCAGCTCGGCCGATTACTTCTGCCTTGTCGAAGCCGAATTCATATATATATATATATGCGTAAGTATTGAAAGGTAGGCATCCCAAGCGATATAAGTTGAAAAGACGCCTGAATTAAGCACGTGGCGAACCCTTCCTTACATTAAGAATGAGTCTGAACTCGTCGAAAGACACTTAAGGAAGCACCAAATTCGAGTGGCGCACAAACCTACGACTACTTTGCGCTC